>CAUZXS010002688.1:5000-85000 GCA_963585895.1 Sepioteuthis lessoniana
TGATGTTATTTCAGGTGGTGGTGGTGGTGGATATGATGTTGGTAGTGATGGTGGTTATGATAATGATGATGGTGATTATAGTGGGTGGGTAGAAAGTAAACATTATTCCAGTATCGGTTAGCACGTTATAAGAAAGTTGGCTTCACTTCAAACTACCTAGAAAACTTTTTAAATGATTAATTCTCCCGCTATATTTACTGGCGAAAATCCTTTACAACAAATATGTACACATATAAACCAACCACTCACCTACCCAGGCGCACATTTTAGTAAGTTTGTGTGTGTGTGTGTGTGTGTGTGTGTGTGTGTGTGTGTGTGTGTGTGTGTGTGTGTGTGTGTGTGTGTTTGTAAATCAAATTTCCTTTGTGTACGCTTGCGTAATGCACTTGTCTGTGTGCCCCTCATTAATCTGTCTGGTTCTAATATCGATGTGTCTAAATGCGCTTAGTTCGTCCGCAAACAGTTTAGTAGATCTGAATACATCATTAGTGTATCTACATAGAATAACATTGTTATGCCTCCTTATTTTATTGCCATGCAAGAATATATTATGGATGTCCGCAATAAACCACTCACTGACTTCAATTGGATGTTGCAGCATCTGTTTTGGCATCGTTCAGGGGTCTTTAAATTTGTCCTGATCGCCATTTTGCTTTAGTTCGGAGAAAGTTAGTGAGATTTTCTCTACACCTCTTTATAAATGTCCAACCTCTCTCTCTCTATCTCTCTCTATCTCTCTCTCTCTCTCTCTCTCTCTATATATATATATATATATATATATATATATATATATATATAACACATACACACACACAAATACACGCAAATACATGCTTTTAGAATATATTTTCGCATCAATTTACAAATTAATCTACCACTGATACGTCCAGTAGACGAGGCTTAGAATATGCTGACTGTATCCCCAACAGAAGGGTTAACTCTCCTACTCCCAAAAAAAGGAGTGTCCTGAGTATAGTAATAAACTACAGTCGTCGTTAAGATCCAAGTTCTAGGGATCTGGGGAGTGTGAAGTACTCCTTTATTGCCATAATATATATTTGTAATATCTGATAACAGAATTTACTAAAATTAGTACTCAAAGTTAAACAAGTAACGAGAAACACTGAGTATCAATTTCATGTTAAGAGAAATTAAACTGTTTTATCATCTGATATTAAGAACATTCAATTTTTAAATACTGTTGGTCTGATAATTCAATTTTGTAAGTGACATTATAATATGGTGGTGAAATTAGACCAGGAGGCTCAACCCACACTCGATTCGAAGAGACCACAACGTTTTACTTGACTGACTCGAGCTGTCGTTTGTTATTTAGTCTCTGCGCATGTATGGTTCAAATCTTTTGGGAAAAGATGGCTCAAACTTACTACCCCCCCCATATATATATATATATATATATATAAGAGGTTTATAGTATTCACTCAGTCCGACGATTGCTGATTGCATGAAACCCAGGGTCACAGACAATACCATGTAATATAATATATATTTATATATGGTATATATATGTATATAGTTCTATATATATATATATATATATATAGGTAGGTAAGTGGATATGTCGTGCGTCTATGCTTGTGTGTGTGTGTGTGTGTGTGTGTGTGTGAACATCATTTTTATTCTTTTACGTAATTATCCGTTCCTTCCCCGCCCCCCATTCTTTTTTTTCTTTTTTCTTCCTTTCATTCTTTATTTCGCTCTTTTTTCAACCGTTATTTCTTTCTTTCTTTCTTCCTTTCTGTATTTGTTTTGTTTGTCCATTTTTCTTTTTTCTTCTTTTAGATTTTGTTTGCTTCAGTCTTCCATCCTTTTTTTTTATTTCATTAATTCATTCCTATTTCTCAACAAATAATTCTTTCATTATTCTCCCGCTCTTTTTTCTTTACTTTTCTTTATTTAACTTATTCTTTGTTCTTTCATTCACTTCACTTTCTTTCATTAACATCTTGAAAGCCTCTTTCTGCCTTTATTGCTTTATTTGACTAATTCTTTTCTTCGTTTTATTCTATTTCATTTTGCCAACCCTTTTCCGTTTAGCTCCCTTGTTTCCTTTCCGTTTCTTTCTCAGTTCGTTACGTTACGTTTCTATTTTTTCTTTCTCTCTTTAATATAATTGTACTCTTTCTTTTCCTTTCTCCTCTCTTACTACATCCCTTTCTCATTCTGTCACTTTTTTTCACGTTCTTTCTTTAAATATCTTCCTGCATTCCTTCCCTCTCTCTCTCTCTCTCTCTCTCTCTCTCTCTCGTCTCTCTCTCTCTTTCTTCTTCCAGAACTTCTCTTTCCCTTCAAAATCCCCTAAATGCATTCTTACTTTCCCTTCTTCGTCGTTTTTATTATTTTTCACTTTAAAATCTTCAATCAAATTTTCCAGTAAATATTGTTGCGTATGTCGTTAAATCTTATTCCGTTAATTTAATTACCCATCCTTTGCCAAGGTCTATTGCAAGAAGGCACACCCGTTATTGTATGCCAGCCTCTCTGCTGCCGTTTGATTCTTTCATGTTGCTATGTAGAAGAATAAGTTTGAGAAAAGATTATCTTACTTCAGTAGTTTTGAAGAAGACTAATTAGATTGAACCTGAAATTCCTCAATTAAAATCTTACGAGTATAACAAATGACTTATAGATAACGACGTAAATCGATTGAAGGGATCTCGTCGGGAGTCCTCCCCCACACCCACACCCCCGCTACAACATACAGTATTCCTTTGTTTGTCGGTACGTGTTCGCATACGTCATTCATTCACCGATTTGTTCGTAAGGGCACAAATAGTTAGGCGAAGTCCATCCCACTCCTGATATACATCTTTTTTGAGTTCAGTGTTTTCCTTCTCCAAGACTTGTTAGCATTCTAAGGTGAAAGAGTTTAGTCTTCCTATCTATTTACCCAATGCTGGACAGAGATGAGTTTAATTCATACCTTTCCAAAGGGCATTAGCGCTATATGAAATGCAAACAGCCTAGTTTAGGTGTGAAATCAGATAGCCGAGTCCACTTCCTATGAGGATAACCGTTGCAACACGAACGCCTCCAAGTTACTGGTTTAAAAATTAGTCATTTGAACTATGTCGATTGCTAGTTCGTCTTTTCAATTAATTCAATGCTGTTATCTCATCGTATAATTCCAATTAACATCATTGAATTAACGATCCATTTCATTTTTCGTTCAGTGTATTGATATGTCATCTAATATGTTGGTTAAAATCTTACATCATTGAATTAATTCTTCGTTCTTAAAAGGTTGTGAATACCATAAGAATTATATAAGATAAGTGGATTTTACCGTTCCATTGAATTATGTGAAGAATAAAAAGATGAAAAATAAAAGAAAATAAAAATAAAAAGAAGATAGAAGAAAATAAAAAATAAAAGACGAAAGACTGGAAATCAATGTGGATCTTGCCGGAGATCGGAAAAACCTGTGGAATATAAAGGTGATGGTGGTACTAGTCGTTGTTGGAGTCCCTGGAGCAATCTTAAAGAACATGGAAAACAGGAATTGGATATCAGAGGAAGAATCAAGATTACGATTAGAATCAGCAATCCTCTCAATAGAATGTCCTATAAACCTGAGGAGACTTGCTGTCACTCAGCCTCCAGAGAAAAACCATCTATTGGGGGAGTAAAATAAAAGCGCTCTAAAAACTGTTCTTGCAGAATTGTAAACAGGTAAAACATCTTTCTCCGGAAGGCTCCCTTTTCAATAACTACTACACTGAGGTGTAGGGAAGGGCGCTACTCCTTTCCCTGGATTACTCCACTTTACCTTTGATACGTACCTTATTGTGTTGAGTACCAAGCAAAGTGGCATCAAGTACCATTTTTAAAGTGTTTGGTTTCACACGACCTGGGATTGAACCCAGGTCTCCCTGACCATTGGCGAACACTCTACACACTAGGCCAATGAGCCGGTTAATGTTAAAATAAATAAAGAATATCATAACGTTAACTATATAAAAATTCTGCTGGACAAATTGGTAATAGATTTGTGAAAACATTGAGTCAATTTTTCTTTCTCGTCAATTTCACGAAGAATTATCAGAATATTCTTCATTTTTATTTTAAGATTTCATAAATTGATTTTCAAGTTTCCGAAATCAATCATCTTTAATTTAGTTTACTTTCTCATTTTGGTGAGAGTTCGCTCATTATTCTTCTGACAACAGAGAAATGCAATCGAAATTTTCTTCTTTGCTAGAATAAATTTTGATATGTTTAAGTATAGCTTGACGAGAAGATTGCGTGACGTCACTTGTCTAGATATCTTGTATACAACATAAATTGATGAAAGGGCATTGTGAAACTAAAAGAAAGATAGCTCAAATGGAATCGGTATTTCGATATTTGGCACTTCTTTTGTTTACAGCGAATTGATAATTGCTAATTTCAACAAGGAATGAGTGGATATAACAAGATAATTAATTTCTTTTTGCAAAAGTAATCGCTTCTGTAAAATGAAATAAAAGCTTGAAAACACACACACACACACACACACACACACACACACATATATATATATATATATATATATATATATATATATATATGAATTAGACGTATGCAAAAATACACACCTTCTAAAAACACAGGTTTATTTATGTTTTGTTTTTTAAATCCCCCAAAATTGCCAAATCATCCAATTCTAATAACATTTTCAGCACTTTAAACAATAAAAGATGGGGTTTCTTTTAAAAGAGTTTTTCAACAAAATTCTGCAGGCAAAAATGAGGGTTTTTTTATTGTTTTGTTATCATTTAGTTGATTTTTTTACTTAATCAAGTTACCATTGAATGATTTTACAGTTTTAAAAGATTATTCCATCGATAAATAATATTGTTTGCCTTTTATATTCCGAAATGATTAAGTGTTTGTACGGATGTAGCACTATGTGGGTAGGCCACCAAAGCAGACGAGTCTGTTTTGGCGCGAAACCAGACAAAGGATTCTTGGACATGAAATCTCGCCGTATCCGGAAGTGGTAAGGGGACGCGAATGGGAGTTGACGACGCGACCCAGCAGAGGGCAGTTGCGGCTGGAGAGCAGAGAGGGCAGTTGCGGCTGGACAGCAGAGAGGCGAGGCAGCATGGGATAGGGTCCAACGAGAGTGAGTCAAGATGAGTTTGATTCCAGTAGCATTGTGGAATTTTCGCTAGTAACCCACGCTAGCGATAGTCTGCACATGCATATAGTGTTGCAATACCTTCCTCTGCTCTTGGTTAACCCCAAGCTTGTTCGTGTTTGTTCGTTTGTCCTTCTATTTTCTCCGTTCCCTCGATCGTATTCTTGTGTAGGTAAAGAAATGTGCGTTACCCCCTCGAACCACTAGTTGATCACCGGCCGGCTAAGAAGTGGAATGGTTAGAAGACAGAGATAATGTGGTGGGGATGAGGGGGTAACGTTTTACACGGACACACAACTTTTTTGGTAGTTTAAAAACGAAACAATAGTGCTATTCTAAATTCGAGGCAATTTTTTGGTGATTTTTTAGGGGAGGTATGTTTATTAATTTAGGTGGGGTATGTTTGTTTATTTAATTTTTTCGTGGGTATGTTTATTTATTTTTGCTTTTTTGTATTTTGCTTCTTTTTTGTTTTGTTGTGTTTTGTTTTGATTTGTTTTGCTTTGATTTTTCAGTCAGTTAATATTTAGGTATACGGTCTTCTTACATATTAATCTTAATGTTTTCTTTATCTCTGAGATATTTTTAAAATTGATCGTTTATCAAATCAAATTTAATGCCACTAACTGTTATTTCTATTTTTAATTGTAAAACCTCTGAACAAATAAATGATTGATATGGGAGACGGGGTATAGGCCATTTATTTATCTATTATCATTTTTTTTTTTTTTTTTGCGTATGGACGATGTTTTGTTTTAATGTCTGTACTCACAATAAATATACCATTTGGCGAGGAATAATCCTTTTGGTGATTAAATGACTGACTTTTCTTTTTCTTCGACAACAACAAAAATTGTGTGGGTATATTTCTTTGTACACGTCTTTCATTTCTTTATTTGCTTCTTTTTCTGAAAAATACTTTAATTTTTAGTTGAATTCAGATTTTATAACGTTTAGTGGGCATAAAATCCAAACTTAGGACTTAAAATGCACCAATGATTATTATGTGTTCGATCTCGATGCACAATAATCCAAGATATTGTTGAAGAAACATAGAAATTGACTAATCAACAGTAACGTTTTATGTTATAAAAGGAATTATTCTATTTTATCGACAGAAATTAGAGATTGTTTCTTTCTTGCAAAAAAAATTAATTATTTTGGTTTTGTTTTATGTTATATCACCTACCTAGGAAGCAGTGTCTCATCAACCGAGACAGACGTCGACACGCGACTAGCAAAGGCGTGGACAGCTATCGATAAGCTATCGGTCATATGGAAGTCAGACCTACCCGAAAAATGAAACACAGTTTCTTCAAAGCAGTGGTCGTGTCGATACTGTTATATGGATGCACTACATGGACGCTAACTAAACGTATGGAGGAAAAAGCTTGACGGCAACTACACAAGAATTCTGCAGGCAATATCAAGTTCTAGAGTCAACACCCCACAAAACAGCAGCTATACGGCCTCCGACCACCCATCACGAAAAATATCCAAGTTAGACGAACCAGACATGCAGGACACTGCTAGAGAAGTAGAGACGAGCTCATAAGTGATGTACTCCTCTGAACCCCTTCACATGAACGTGCAAAGGCAGGACGACCAGCTCGAACCTACATATAGCTGCTCTGTGAGGATACGGGATGTAGCCCTGTGGACCTGCCGGAAGCAATTGACGATAGGACGGGGTGGTGAGAGAGGGTCAGGAATATCCGTGCTGATAGTGCGACACCTATTACAATGTCGAAGTAGTCTGTGTCTCCATCCAGTGAGCGGACTTTTACTTTCGTGTTTTTATATAGCCCGAACAGTTCTATTTCAAACAATTCAGTTTAGCATAAGTACATTTTGAATGCCAAAACAGTTCTCTTTCAAAATATTTAGTTTAGTCAACAAAGTTAGATAGTTCCAAATATTGCTATGCATCACAAACAAATATATTAAACACGTCATTTATTTACACATAGTTAAATGTAAAAACAGACCAATTTAGCATAAATACGCAGTTTAAATGTGAAAACTGTTATATTTCAAACAATTTAGTTTAGCATAAGCACAGTTTAGTTCTATTTGACCCATAGATAGGACCCTATCAGGTTCTAACACTCTGGGCCAGAGTGAGCCGAACTTTTTTTCAATACGCCACGTAGCGTTTTTGTGTTGTTCCCAGTTTGCTTTTTCCATGTGTTTAGATAGAGTCCCGGCAGTGCATCCACAAATACCGACACAGCCACAGCTTTGGAGAAATCCCGTTTTATTTTATCAGAGAGATTAGAATTTATTATTTGTTTTTTGCCTATATGATCATTCATGTCTCCACAGATGATTCGAATGATGTGTGTGAGAATGTGTCGGACTAGGGAAGATAGCTCGTTATAAAAGCTATTGGCTTTTGTGTGACTGTCGCAAGACACGATCGTTGAGCAGGGGTCGCCATTTGATGTTGTATACATCATTTTCAATTGGGTTTTCTTTCTGTTATTTCATGATTTTAAAGCATGAGGACTTAGAATTCCTACACCTCCAATGGTGGTATTGACGAATTTTTTCCAAGCAGATGCCGATACGAATATCAATGTATAACTGGAATCATGCTATCTTAGTTCTAGTTCTCTATGGTAATATTTATGTTCAATGAGTTCACCCATGGTCCGGAAAACCGGGATTCAATCCCAGGTCGAGTCATACCAAAGACTCAAAAATGGTACTTGCTGCCGCCTTGTTTAATACTCAGTATTATATTGTAAAGATCGAGTGTAAAGTGGAGCAATCCAGGGAATGGAGTTGCGCCCTCCCCTAATCCTCGGTGTGGTAGCTATTGAAAAGGAAGCTTTCAGGTCACCCTCGACTAAGGTCGCCAACTTTACTTACTTTACACATATGATGTCTATATTGAGCTTGGCTACAGACGCTGTAAGCTCAGGTAACTGGTTTATTGTTTTTCATCTTTTAACGTTAAAAGTCGCTATGTTGACCGTGTTTATGCATCTAAATAACATATATATATATATATATATATATATATATATATATATATATGGACAACTCTGATCATTGAAATGGTTGAGCATTTACATTTGGTGCCAGAAAGCGATATTCAATCCTTGATAAAAGACAAGATTTGGAATGTTGATTTTCAAGGCATCCAGACACTTGCAACTATGACGGTTTCCACAAAATAAATTTTCTACATTAGTTTGTTTGTTTTATGGCATATGAACCTTTGTAGGGTATTTAATGCCGAATCCATTTATATACAAATAAACAGTTCTATTTCAAACAATTTAGTTTAGCAGAAATACACAGTTTAATTATCAAAATCATTTCTGTTTCAAGCTATTCAGTTTAGTCAAACAGTTCTATCTCAAACAATTCAGTTTAGTATAAGTATAGTTTTTGTTTCACGCAGTTAAACGTCATGCAATTCAATTCAGCATAAGTACACTGTTTTGTTCTATTTGACCCAGAGATAAGACCCAGTCAGGTGCTACCTCTCCAGCTCAGGGTGGACCTGGGAGCGATGGAAATGAAGGGGTACTCTACATTCCCCAAATCTCCAGCATTAGTTGAGCCACACCGTCAGATTGTTTAGTGTCATATCCAAGACACTCGTTGGCGGGGAAGTCTTACTCCTCGGCAGAAAAATAGTCGGTGTATTCTACTGGCCCAGCCGACAGGGCAACTTTCTACATCTATTTGTCTTCATTTCGATTTGTGCTGGATTCAGTAACGCTTCGTAATTTTTAAAAACTTTTCTAGATTTTATTTATTTATTCATTTTTTTTCCGATAATTGTTATTCAAAGTTTAACCAATTCATGTGTTGTAATGGTTTGCAGACCATTGTCACTGAATTGCATTCTCACTGGGTGTCCTATACTTCTGGCCTTGTGCCACAACTAAGCTAACCTTAGCAAATAGCTATTTCGGGCACCTCATATGGCGTAATGGTTAGAAAAGCTGAATCAGCAAACAATTGTTAGTAGATTCCATTTTTACTATGTGCCCCAAAACTTCTGGCCTTGTGCCATAACTAAGCTAAGCTTATTGAATAGCTTTCTCTCAAGTTTTTAAGAATAAAAATGCAAAGTTCAGAGGGTTTTTTTACCAATTGCATATGTTTGCTTGCATGTATGTGCTTGTATAGAGGGAGGCGTATACAGACCCTCATTTTTGTCCATATGTTCCTGCCGTGACTTTAATAGAGTAAAGAAACAAGAAATAGTCAATAGAAAATATATTAAAAGAAATGTCTTTTTTCCTTTTGTCTCTTTTTTCTTCTTCTTTCCTTTTGTCTTTTTTTCTTCTTTCTTTTTATTTGTTCTCCTTCGGAACCTTTTTTTTCACACAGCTGTTAACTCCAGGCAAATCTCGCCTTATATTAACATTCCTGACATCTTGCCGACAATCAATATCTATTCTAGCAGTTAATATTGCGTCTCTGTCGTGTTCTGGTCAAAAACACGCCGGGACATTTTTATTTTTTATTTTTTTCAGTCACACGGCGTTTTAAATATGTTGGCAAGATTTACTATTTCCCGCGTTGAAATCACTCTTGAGGCCATAATTAATCTTTGACGCCCGATTCTATTTTATTGCAGCGGTTAAAGAAAGAAGAAAACAAATAAAAGGGAATTTTAAATTGGAGCAGGTTAGCCATTTTGTTTAAGCCTATAATCATAAAAATACAATCAAAAAGTCATTTCCTCTCAGAATTCCATTTGGATGAAAATATTGCATTTGCTTTGAGAAAATATCGTCTATCAACAAAGAGTTTTTTTTATAGCCGACCACGTAACTAAAATGCTACTGCGTTTCCGGTTTCGGATTTTGATGTGGGAAACTAGATTCAAAAATAAATAAATAAAAATTGAAAAATAAAATATGGATTTCAAATATTACGACCAGCAGGCGCCCGCCAATTTGAGAACTGATTTCAGGCAATTTTTCTACTCTACCTTCTCTCCTTTAGCGCAACACAATCTTTCTTTTTATACTCCCCTTCAGTTAAAGAGACTAATAATATTAAGTTTAAGGTACCAAATTATCATCACTTGATTTTCCAGTGGTACATAATGCCTGATGGCTAAGAATTTTTGACTGGTGTCTATGATTACTTGGCGTTCGTGCCGGGTGGGTAAGTAAAATTATCTGTTTGGTTCCAGTAGACTTCACCACAGAGAGCACCTTCTCTCTCGTTAAAAAAAGGGACCAAGGCTGATTTTATTGCCTGGTGCCTACCGACGGAACATTAGCATCTTTTAAAACCCCTGGAAGGGAAGTTGGCTTCCTGCGCGGCACCCCGCTTTAAACCGACCTTTATGTCACATTTTAGCCAAGTAGGGAGTCAAATAAATACACCAGACGTTCGTAATTTCAACCCCCCCAGAAAAATTAGCCCGAAATAATAAACCAATATCGAATTTCAAAATTTTGACGAACATTTGAAGAAGACCAAAGTGAACAATGGCTGAAACGTTAAGATAAACGAAATAAGAACACTCTTTCACGTAATTTAATTTATAAAAATCATTCTATTTCTTCTCCCTCACTATAATTGACCTTGTTCCAAACTAAGCCAATCTTATCTATTCCAAGCTTCTTTTTTATGCTAAATTTTTTACTTTCTCTTTCCACTGTGGTCTAAAATCAAGTTGTATTAATGATACTGTCATTAGCGATATATTTATGACTCTATTATTTGTGTCTTAGAAATGGATTCGGTGACTCGAGTTCAAATCCTGAAGAGGTGGTTTGCGTTTCAATTCGTACTAATGCCCCTCTTAGGAAAGATAAGAAATTTCCTCCCAGCAATGGATAAATAGCAAGGAAGACTCGGTCTTGGAGAAGGGAAACTAAATTAAACTTTACTCCTTTAAAAATTGACTTTGTGCAGAATACTAATCATGGTGGAGGGTTTTGATAAATACACACTATCAGGAGCGTTTGCATGCAGTTATGGCTTGGTTTCTTTATTATGATGGCATATCAACCTTCGTGGGTAATTCAATACCAAAACCATCCATGTAAAAGAACAGCAATGATGCGGTTAAACTTATAGATGAAGGAATAAGAGGGCTCATGCCTTTATCAAAGATATTAGTCGGAAATTGAACGTAATATCGCGACTGGCGTTCGTAATATCTAGTCTAAACTATCCCAAATGTGGCGGGTGGTGATTTTGCTAGCACCGAAAAGTAAATCAATATCTGTCATCTGCCCGTAACTCACTAACTGACAGGCCCTTTTCAAAAATCCCCAACTCTCGCATGTGAACATTTATCGCGCCTACTGAAAGAGTTCCCGTAGATGGTCCTTTGTTATCGGTCACACAGCCCGGTACCAGGTTCGCTGAAGGAGGAAGGTAGCTAATTCTTCACACTACGTCCAGTTTGTTGGTCCATATTTTTTACTGGGGGATATAGAAGATCGTTTGGCGAAACGTTACTTTTCTTCTATTTTCCTGATGCAGAACACCAATACAACTGCCATACTAGAAGAATGGAAACCAGCCTTTAAAAAATCAAGAAAGAGTCAAGTCACTAGATATCGATTGCACATTGGTCACACAAGATTTAAGCACTCTTTTAGACTCAAACAGAAGAAACAACAAGTGTATAGCATGCCAAATATCCTGTACTGAATAGGACTGAATGCAAGGACAACAGAATATGGAGTTTTAGCTTACATTAGATAACGTTTTAATGTAAATGATATGAAGAACCTATAAGAAAATGTCAACATGGATAACATTTTGCCATTGAAAGAAATAAAAGTATACCAAAAATTATAATTGCAAACATTATCAATAGCATACAAAGCAATTATTGGGAAACAATCATAGGGGATTTTGACATCGTTAAAACGAAAAAAAAAAATTTTGAAAAAGTAAATTTAAATACAACGGAGAATCAAAAGTTTTGCAACTTTTCAAACTTCCAAATTGAGTCGAAAGTCTTTTCGGGTTTTTTGGCATCTTGTATCTCCACGTTATATATTTAAATTGATACAACTAGTCCAATCCACTCTGAATTGTTTATTCTTTATTTTCATATAAGCATTAATATTTGTCTAAATTTCTGAGATGAAGTTTGATGATTAATCCCCGAAGATTAAATAAAAGATTCAGCTCGAGGTTCTCTGTAGGATCCCGAGTTCGACATGAAACACCTGAAGAAGGCCGAAGAACATATCGACCGAAACGTTGTGAGTATAGCAATAAAGACAAAGAGAATGCTACGAACATTCTAAAAGATGAATATTAACAGTTTATTTTTTATTTCACACCTTTGATAATGAGTGGTGAAAAAAATTGCAATTCGAGCCATTCTATGCTTCCTTTGTAAAAATAGGACTGAATGCAAGGGAAACTGCAAAATAAATTAATGATATGGAAGGTCCTGGAATTGTCAATGAACGTATGGTCCAAAATTGATTCAGACGTTCCAGGGTAGGTGATACCAGCCTCGAAAACGAACCAAAATTAGAGAGACCTTCTATTGTGGAAGATGAGGCCTTGCTTGAAATGGTTGAAACACAAGCACCTGTTTATTGTCAGCAAAACTTGGTCCTTTAGAAAAGACCATGAATCGATACCTCCATAAGCTCAGTGTTGTGAACAAATGCCGAAATACTTGAAATCGGCGATAGTTTGAAATATTCCAAGACTTTTGTCTCACCATAGTAGAAATGTACCAGGTATGTGATTTACTCAACTCCCGGCATGAGATAAGACCAGACGGGTTGACATGTCGTTAAAATAAATAAAAAAACAATTGTACCATATGACATAGCAAACTATCCCATTGAATTAGGAAGCAAACAATTTAGAGAAGTAGGAATTGTGAGGATAGAAAAGAACAGTCTTTTGCTTCTCCCGAAATGCTTTCCAAGATATCATGATTATACTGTGAATCTAACACGTCATAACTTTTGCATTGATTATCGTGACACCTTATGGGGATTTGATGAATTGACTGACAGATTTTAACAGTATGTCAATCCATGTAGGGTTGTTAAATACCAAGAGGTTAGGGAATCACGTTCACTGTACCTTCATATTTATATTTTTTGTATAGTTGTTTCTTAAGAGGTTTTTTTTGCACATGGTCCTATAGAATACGAATAAGTTTTAACGGTGTAGCATTGTATACCAATGAGACACCTGAATAAATAGAGCAAACCTCGGGGACTTGGGATCGAGAAATCACGAGACTTGACAAGCGATTTCCACGCCACAACAAACGAGATATAATCCGTTTATGTTAACATCTTTTCTAGTTTTGCTCATTGTTATATGATATCAAGTATTCTTATCTAATACAAATAATTTTTATACAGTTGTTTGCGTGTGGTTTGGTTTCTTTGTTTAATGGCATATCAACCTTCATGGGTTATTTAATGTCAAATTCATCCTTATAGAATAACAGCAGCGGTACTCTTTAACCCATTGCTGGGGTGAGTTCATAAGGAGGCTGGTGCCTTTCCCAAGGGGTATTAATCCGAAAGTGAACGAGATACTGCTAATGGAGTTCGAACTTGCTTACTATGATGTCGTAGTGAAGCACGTTAACCACAAAGCTACAGTTTCAAGTATTCCTATCTAATACTAAAACTTGTAGGACTTCAAGTAATCATTTCTATTTATTGTCATTTGTTTGAACGCAGTCATATGGTTTCAAGTAACTAATAATAATCCTTAGTAAACAATTATAGCCTCAAATAAAGATTCTTAATACAAACAATTTACAGTCATATGGTTTCAAATAACTAATAATAATCCTTAGTAAACAATTATAGCCTCAAATAAAGATTCTTAATACAAACAATTTACATTTATATGGTTTCAAGTAACTAATAATAATCCTTACTAAACAATTATAGCCTCAAATAAAGATTCTCAATACAAACAATTTACAGTTATATGGTTTCAAGTAACTAATAATAATCCTTAGTAAACAATTATAGCCTCAAATAAAGATTCTTAATACAAACAATTTACAGTTATATGGTTTCAAGTTACTAATAATAATCCTTAGTAAACAATTATAGCCTCAAATAAAGATTCTTAGTCGAGGGGGGTGACCCGAAGGCTCCCTTTTCGATAGCTACTACACCAAGGTGTAGGGGAGGGCGCTACTCCATTCCCTGGATTGCTCCACTTTACCCTTGAACCGTACCTTATAATGCTGAGTGTTAGGCAAGGTGGTATCAAGTTCCATTTTTAAAGTCTTTGGTATGACTCGACCTGGGATTGAACCCAGATCTCCCGGGCCATTGGCGAACACTCTAACCGCTGGGCCAACGGTTATATGGTTTCAAGTAACTAATAATAATCCTTAGTAAACAATTATAGCCTCAAATAAAGATTCTTAATACAAACAATTTACAGTTATATGGTTTCAAGTAACTAATAATAATCCTTAGTAAACAATTATAGCCTCAAATAAAGATTTTTAATACAAACAATTTACAGTCATATGGTTTCAAGTAACTAATAATAATCCTTAGTAAACAATTATAGCCTCAAATAAAGATTCTTAATACAAACAATTTACAGTTATATGGTTTCAAGTAACTAATAATAATCCTTAGTAAACAATTATAGCCTCAAATAAAGATTCTTAATACAAACAATTTACAGTTATATGGTTTCAAGTAACTAATAATAATCCTTAGTAAACAATTATAGCCTCAAATAAAGATTCTTAATATAAACAATTTACAGTCATATGGTTTCAAGTAACTAATAATAATCCTTAGTAAACAATTATAGCCTCAAATAAAGATTCTTAATACAAACAATTTACAGTTATATATTTCAAGTAACTAATAATAATCCTTACTAAACAATTATAGCCTCAAATAGAGATTCTTAATACAATCAATTTACAGTTATATGGTTTCAAGTAACTAATAATAATCCTTAGTAAACAATTATAGCCTCAAATAAAGATTCCTAATACAAACAATTTACAGTTATATGGTTTCAAGTAACTAATAATAATCCTTAGTAAACAATTATAGCCTCAAATAAAGATTCTTAATACAATCAATTTACAGTTATATGGTTTCAAGTAACTAATAATAATCCTTAGTAAACAATTATAGCCTCAAATAAAGATTCTTAATACAATCAATTTACAGTTAAATGGTTTCAAGTAACTAATAATAATCCTTAGTAAACAATTATAGCCTCAAATAAAGATTCTTAATACAATCAATTTACAGTTATATGGTTTCAAGTAACTAATAATAATCCTTAGTAAACAATTATAGCCTCAAATAAAGATTCTTAATACAATCAATTTACAGTTATATGGTTTCAAGTAACTAATAATAATCCTTAGTAAACAATTATAGCCTCAAATAAAGATTCTTAATACAATCAATTTACAGTTATATGGTTTCAAGTAACTAATAATAATCCTTAGTAAACAATTATAGCCTCAAATAAAGATTCTTAATACAATCAATTTACAGTTATATGGTTTCAAGTAACTAATAATAATCCTTAGTAAACAATTATAGCCTCAAATAAAGATTCTTAATACAAACAATTTACAGTTATATGGTTTCAAGTAACTAATAATAATCCTTAGTAAACAATTATAGCCTCAAATAAAGATTCTTAATACAAACAATTTACAGTTATATGGTATCAAGTTTTCCTATCTAATAATTTTCAAATAGATGTATTTGACACATAAATAGGATCCTAACAGCTACTAACACTCTAGTTCAGAGTGGAGCTGGGAGTAATGGTAATGAAGGCGTACTCCACACTCCCAAAATCTCCAGAACTGGAGCTTGCCATCATATGCAGTTTCTTTTCATATTCTTTAGGGTCTTACCTCTTTGCAGATGGAGGCGCGGGATACACTGTGTGTATTTTAAAGTACGCTTATTCTTTTATTTTCTTTGTTATTTCTTTTGTGTGGGGAGGGAGTCTATAGAAAATGCAGTTCTTGGAGCTTCGGAAATAAGAAAGAAGAAAGTTTCTTGATTCCACGGGAGTTAATTTTTACAGGTTTTTAAAATGAATGACAGTAGACCTTTTAAAATTTCCTTAGGTTGAAAAATTTATTAGGTATACATACTTGTTTTCGTTTCTTTTCACTTTTTTTTTTCTACAGGAAAAAGATTTTATTTTTAATCAACTCCTAAATTGTTTTTCTCAAATAATTGAAACTGAAAAAAAAATCAAGTTTTATCTTGACACGCACGGAATACGCTCAAAAAAACTCTTTTCAAAAGAGGATTTTAAAAATTACATTGTCAATAGAATGTCACTTTCTGCAGTTCTGAAGGTAAAGTGTTTTTGGCAAAGTTTCCAGAAATTTCTAATCAGCTGATTTGAAGTGTAATAATAGTTGAAGAATTTATCACATTAACTGCTTGATTAAATTAATCAAATTAACACAATTAATTAATTACCAAAAACAAAAGTTCACAATTAAGCAAGATGTTAGGAATGTCATTAAAGTCATAAAATCTGAAAATGTAAGAGACCACATGTAGGTATAGTGTGTGCAGGAAGAGAAAGATAGAAAGAGAGAGAGTGTGTGTGAAAAAGAAAAAGGGAAAAGTAAAAAAGGACACCAAGAAAAAAATAGGGAGAAAAAGAAAAAAGAAAAATGAATGTGCATATAAAAGAGAGAAAAAGTGTCAGAGAAAGAGAGGGGATGAGGATAAAAGAAAAGGAAAAGAGAAAAAAGAGAAAGTTAAAAAAAGCATGAAGGAGAAAAAAGGGAGAGAATGAAAAAAGGAAAATGAAAATACACTGAAAAAAGAAAGAGAGAGAGAGAGAATATGTGAAAAATATAAGGAAAAGAAAAAAGATGTAAGAGATTTAAAAAGCATATGAAGGAGAAAAGAAAGAAAAATTAAAGTGCATATAAGAGAGAAAAAAAGAGAGAGAGAGAGAGAGAGAGAGAGAGTGTGTGTGTGTGTGTGTGTGTGTGTGTGTGTGTGTGTGTGTGTGTGTGTGTGTGTGTGAAAACGAAAAGAGAAAAGGAAAAAACGGTGAAAGTAAGAAAGGACATGAAATAGAAAAATAAAGGGAAAGAAAAAAAATCAATGTGCATATGAAAGAGAGAGAGAGAGAGAGAGAGAGAGAGAGAAAGAGAGCGAGAGAGAGAGGGAGGGAGAGAGAGAGGGAAAGAAAGAGAGAGAGAGAGAAAGAGAGAGAGATAAGTAGTATGTGTGTGTGTGTGGATGAATAAAAAAAGGGAAAGTTGCAGGGAATGAGTGTTGCTCGCTGTGACATTTTAACGCAATGATGAAGCAGAATTTCTTTCTCTGCTTTTAAAGCATAGATCCAATTATCAAATTGAATTTTTTAAAAGATCAAAAGCTTCGGCAACGTTCGACTGACGCACTTAGAAGCAGATAGATAGATAGATAGATAGGACTGAATTAGTTTGGATTATTTCAAATAAAATAACCTCGCTTTGAAAAATGCTATAGCTTTCGAGGACACGATGATATAATATCCTTCGTAAAGGCAAGAAGCTATAGCCCTCCAGTCTATGTGAAGGACGATAATGAATTCAATACCAGAAGCTGAAGTCATTCATGCAATCCGAGGTTATCTTCATCCTCGTTCTAGCAATCCTTGCAATGACATTTGAAGATCGGTCTTTGCCCCTTTTATTCGATAACATTGGTGGTGCTGAGAAGGAAGGCCTGTTTGGGCAGGTGTCGGTCACTTATTCAGCCTTACCCAGATCATCCTCCAGACCCAACATCAAATTCATGGTCTCAGGAGACAAATGGATGTTGTCAGTTCTTTCAATTAAGATCTGTTCCATTTGACCAGATTACTCTTCCCCAAAAGGTGACAAATGAAAATACCTAATTCTTTTAAAACTTTTCTGATGAAATTTAAAAAATCTTTTCGAATAACAAAATAACTGCCATTTTATTATTGAGTCATTCAACTTGAAAAATGATCTTAAAAGTTAAAAAGTAAATTCTACTAGTTGGTTGGTTAGTTGATGTTTTATGGCATATCAACTCTTGTGTGTTATTTAACGTCAAATCCTGTTTGCACACACAAACACACACGCACACACACACACACACACACACATATATATATATATGTGTGTGTGTGTGTGTGTGTGTGTATATATATATATATATATATAACCAAAGCGATTCTGAAGAGCCGTTTGGTGAAACTTAGGTAGACTCACTCTTGGTCATGTAGGAATTATCTTAATAATATTCGCTCTATCTCGTGTATTTAGCACTTTATTGCGTTTTAGCTTAGGTAATTCTGTTAGTGTTTTTTCGTTTGACTTGACATGCATGCCGCTTGATTATTTTCAAGTAGCACGTGTATTTTTCGTCTTTTCTTTTTTTTTTACTGAATTTTTTTCCCAGATATCAGTTTGTCGAATTTGTAAATTGTACAATCTGGGTTTTTTTAAACACCAACAGAATTATAGATTAGATATAAAGATTTATATATATATATATATATATATATATATATATATATATATATATATATATATATATATATGATTTTTAACCGAATATTTTGTAGATAACATTATTTTTAATAAGTTAGAGGTCATTTATTTACACACAGTTAAATGGTGTGTTTGTTTGTTTGTTTGTTTGTTTTGTTGGGTTTTATGGCATATCAACCGTTGTAGGTTATTTAAAGCCAAATACATTTTTATGTAAATAATCAGTTCTTTTTCAAACAATACAGTTAAGCACGAGTACACAGTTTAATTGTCAAAAACATTTCTATTTTAAACTATTCAAGCAGTTATATATAACAATTCAGTTTAGTGTAAGTACAGTTTCAAATGTCAAAAATAGTTCAATTTCAAACAATTCAGTTTAGTATAAGCACGCAGTTTAAATGCAGGTACAGTTTAATTGTAAAAAAAACATTTCTTTTTCGAGCTATCAGTTTAGTCTACCAATTCTACTTCAGCTAATTCAGTTTAGTAAAAGTACAGATTTTGTTTACACAGTTACATGTCAAAACAGTTCTATGTAAAACAATTCAGTTTAGTGTAAATACAGTTTCAATGTCAAAAAACAGTTCTATTTTAAATAATTCATTTTATCACAAGCTCGCAGTTCGAATGTAAGCACGGTTCAATTGTCAAAAAACATTTCTATTTCAAGATATTCAGTTTAGCATAAGTATGCCGTTAGTTCTATTTAACCCATAGATAGGGCCCTATCACGTGCTACCACGCCGGGCCAGAGTGGACCTGGGAGCAATGGCAATGAAGGGGTGCTCCGTATTCCCCAAGGCCCCAGTATTACTGGGACCTCACCATCAGACTGTTTAGTGTCATATACAGGACACTTGTTGGGGGGGGGGGTCTTACCCCTCTTTAGAGGTGCAGTCAGTGCAATAAATGGTTTCAAGTATTACTATTTACACTTATAATCCTATTTAATATTCATCATTTGCCAGCACACAGTAAAATGGTTTCATGTACTGCTATCTTAGACTAATAAATCTACTAGCTGTAGAACAGTTGTGATACTATCTAACCCGTAGAAAGGGAGAAATTCTGTGTCGATAAAGTCTTGGGCCGTTCAATATGAGTTACATTGTTCATTTTTCTTAA
This sequence comes from Sepioteuthis lessoniana, assembly GCA_963585895.1. Taxonomy (NCBI): domain Eukaryota; kingdom Metazoa; phylum Mollusca; class Cephalopoda; order Myopsida; family Loliginidae; genus Sepioteuthis; species Sepioteuthis lessoniana. Next base: position 24,755 of record CAUZXS010002688.1, read on the forward strand.
TATATTTTAGAATATCGTACTGCTTTTCTCCGCTTTATCAAGTGTAGATTTTCTTTGCTTGTTTTTGTTTGTTTATTTGTTTGTTTGTTTTTGTTTTTGTGTTTTTTTACTTTCGCGAAATAAAATTTCATTTCTGATAAAGTTAGCCTTATAGCAAAACATACTAATTTGATTTTCCGTGTTGTCTTCGTTTTCATTTATCATTGGATTTTATAACAAACTTTATATATATATATATATATATAATTTGTTGCCAAAATATTCACTATATTTATATATAGTGCATATTATTATTTATACAAGTTTCGTTAGAGACCTTTGAACATTCCTTTTTTATGATTTTATTATGTTTTTTCTTTCGCTTTCTTGTTAGTTTCTTTGTATGAGGGTCCAATTGATAAGAGAAGTTGCCCAAGGTTCTGTTTCCAAGCGCTTTCGATTATATTGATCATTTTCGGTGGGGGAAATCTTTCATAGGTATTGTTTGCTTTTGTGTGTAAAATTTATTTTGTGGGAAAGATTTATTTGTGAGTGTGCTTTGGTTATCATATTAGTTGTTGAGGAAGTTTGATAGGTTAGTGCGAGTGTTGAATTCTATTTTATTTATGTTTGCTTGTTTATTTTTGATACTGATAACTTTGATGATTCGTAAGCGGTTTTTGTGGTTATTTTTATATATGATTTTAATTTTATTGATGAGGATTTTTCATATTTTTAGATGTTAATTTAGCTGTTTTACTATATGTTGAAGTTATATGTTATTTGATGTATATCATGGAGTAACGCATCGATCTCGGCGTATAAATGTCTAACGGTTTAGTTATAAAGATAAGAACCGTTAGATTACCTACGCATGTAGTATGTTTATAAAGATGAACACATATGTAGAACCACCTACACTTTTTTGTATAAGCTGGTAACAAAAAGAGAGACCAACCTGTTCTATTATTCAACCATATCTCGAGGGAGTAGAGATGGGTTCATGCCTTTTTCAAGGGCATAACAATTAAGTGGAACGTGAATAGACTTGTCTATGATTTGAAAAAAAAGAAAATTTCCTAAACATTTTTAGTACTATTACAATCATCATGATCTTTCGCGCTCACAACACAATTTCCTAACTCTCTCTCTCTCTCTCTCTCTCTCTCTCTCTCTCTCTCTCTCTCTCTCTCTCTCTCTCTCTCTCTCTCTCTCCATCCGTTCCTATGATCCATTGTTGTTAAGTCTGCCAGACTGCATCCTATGTCCGCACAGAACTGATGCATATAAGTCTTTGCCAGTCGACCAACACTAGAGTGTCTATGCGTCGATGTCCATCGGTAGAACGTTGCTGATGAGTTCATCCACACTTCTTCCGCAGTGCCCCACATGTCTATTTTATCTTACTTGTATGGGTAGTAAGATAGGAGGTAATTGGCCGTACAACTGTTGTTTTGTAGTACGCTGCTTCTAAATAGACGTTGACGAAACGCTTGAAGAAAAAGCTGGATGAAAATTGCTCAGAGGTACAGCGTGCTGTTTTGAACATTCAATGTAATACACTAGAATCATTAAATAATTGGTTTTCGAAGAAGGAGGAAGAGGAAAAAGACCGAAAAAATTATGCTAGTATAAAATTTTTGCACTATTTAAAGATTGCAGAAAAGATGCAATCTTAAAATCTAGGATAAATTCAAATTTTCTTCAAATTAAAATAGTGAATAGCAATAGCAATGAAATAAAAATTTACAAGGCAGGTTTTAAATCAGGAAGTAAATCATTAAAAGAAAGGAAAATCCTTTCAAAAAAAGTATAATTAAAGGTTTTTAAAAATTTAGTTAACATAAATACAAAATATATGTAAAAAAAACTGCTTATATCAAATTGTTGCATAGGATAAAAACAGCAGTATAAATGGAATTTTGAAAATCAGGGAATGTTCAAATTTAATTAAAATTTAAGATACTGGATATCCATATCCCTAAATGAAATTGAAACTGTACAATAATTAATGATTAATAATTAAAGGAAATAATTTATGGAAAAGGAGAAAAAAACTTCCATTTTCCCTGTGTGTTTTTGTAGATATAACAGTTAATGTCATCATCATCATCATCATCATCATTATCATTATCATCATTATCATCAAGTTGTGTTGATAGGAAAGGATCGAACCAATTCTATTCGCAAAGATGAATATATCAATACGGATGAAAAACAGAATTCTGGCTGGATATCCTGGTACGAACAAAGCTCTCTCTCTCTCTCTCTCTCTCTCTCTCTCTCTCTCTCTCTCTCTCTCTCTCTCTATCCTTATCTGTCTCTCACCCTATTATGCATTCTTGTCTTCCTATTTCTCTTTACTTTTTCTATCTTCTTCCAGTCTTTCTTTAACTCTCTCTCTCTCTCTCTCTCTCTCTCTCTCTCACACACACACACACACACACACACACACACACATGCGCTTCACGTCGGTGCGCATGCAGAATTTCTTGCATTTTGTCTTGTTTGATTTCTTTTCCTCTCTCTCTCTCTCTCTCTCTCTCTCTCTCTCTCTCTCTCTCTCTCTCTCTCGCTCGCTCGCTCGCTCTTTCTCTCTTCTTCCCTGTCATCCGTCGATTCAGAGAACTCCTCTTGACTGCATCTCGTGTTCACGCAGAGTTGATGAATATAAGTTTTTGCTGGTGTGTCCATGTGTAGGAGTCCATAAGAGAATATCACTTCTAAGTTTATTTTTACTTCTCCAACAGTTTCCAACCTGTCTTATTCGTCTTACTTGAATTGTTTGTGAGATTGGAGGTAAGTGGCTGAACAGCTATTGTTTTGTGAAGGGCTGTTTCCTGGATATGCTCAAAACAGCACATAATATTCTTGTGTATTTCCCATCTAGCTTTATTTCCAAGGGTTTCTTCTGTGTCTATGTTGTGCATCAATACAGTAGTACTTACACAGCCACAGCTAAGTAGAAATCCTGTTTTATTTTATCAGAGATCAGATTTCTACATGATCGACAACCAGTCAATATCAGTCACATATTCCCAATACGTATGGTGATATCACTTTCAGTAGACGAGATATTGCAGCTGAGGTATGTAGACTAGTCAACTAATTTTAGAGGCTTGCCATTTAATTTTGTTTAAAACATATGATCAATGTTTCATCTGCGTTCATGTGTTGGTCCTTGAAAAAGAAGTAGACCAACTAATCGTTCTAAATTAAATTGCTGTATTATATTTAAAAAAAGCTTCCACAAATAAATCATACGCGCATTTGGTTTCATCTCACTTGTAAGCATAGTTACCTTAGAAAATTATTCAAATTAAAATTAACAATTTAGATAAGAGAAATTAATCGGTTAATTGATGACAAATTTTATCGGATATTTTATTGAATTCTTTGTCGGAAATTTTGATTTTTTAATAAGTTTTTGCACTATATTTAATATTAATTACTTAAATAAGCTGATATGGCACCATTTTAACCAAACGATATAGGAATAAATCAAACACTTCATACCAAACTGCTAAGATGGTAATTTTAGTTTCCTGTATCATAAAAGATAGCCTTCCACTTTCAAAAAAACGTTCATGCCAACTTTCCCCACACGTTTACAAAATATGGGCTGATGACCGATCAGATAGAAACGTTTACATTTTACACTTGAAGAAATCGTTGTAGGTCTGTTCCAACAAGAATAAAAGTATTATCTTGGAATAAAAACTGCGAGCTACAGATAGGAACACTTTCAGCAACTAAAATTGCACTTCTTGGTATTTCCACATATCTTGATGCATTTAACTTTCTGTCTATAACCGAGATTGCCCCCCCCTTTTTTTTTTGACCTTATCTTTCAATATCCCAAATCATGAGACTACCGCTTCCACTAGCACATTTCGAAAAAGATTTGATAATTGTGGAAGATATCAATAAGACTGGGAACCATTATGGCTATCTGGACTTGGTAGATTGGAGGGGGGGGGGGTCTGTGAGGAGGGCCCTCTGCCCTTCACCGTCCCAAGTGTGATAAAATCTTGAAACTCCCATAAACATTATTTATGAATCATTTTTAGAGTTGAATTCTAAAATCTTTTTTTTTTTCATCTGTACTCGAATCCTTACTTTTAAATAGTTTTTGTCGTAAACTCTCTTTTTTTTAAATTTGAAACCCTTGTTTCTTCCTTCAGACGAACCAGGGATAGATTCACATTTTCTTATCACAATCGGAATAATTTGTTTAGCATCTGCGCGTGATAACCTTTTAATTACAAAGTTCAACCACATTCGAAATTTGTCCGTTTTGGTTTTTTGTCTCAGTGTTTTTTGTTTTGTTTTTTTGTTTGTTTTTGTTTTTGTTTTTTTTTATTTTGTATTTTGGGGGGGGCGTCTTTTTATAATGTGTAAATTTGACACCGTCTTTAAAAAAAAAGAAGCAGTAAAATAACACTGCACCTGTCTATGACTTGGAAGTTTCATGGGAACGAAAGTTTGCAAAAGATTAAAAATTCCGTTAACATTCCACAACAGTGGATCACTGCTTAACTATTTGATATAGGGCAATTTTTATAAAATAATCAGTTGAAAATTTAGAAACGGCAATGAATGTAGTTTTTTGAGAACTAATAAAAATTAATCGTGATTCTCACGCAATCTGAAAGATTTGTGAGGTACTATTACATATATTGTCATCCACAGACAGATTGTTTCGTTGTATCACAACTCTTCAGTGTCGATAGACGCGTAGGACGCTTGAAGCAGGGTTCGAAACCCGCCCAACTTTACGTTAGACTTAGTATCAAACCGCTCGGGCAACAAGCATACCACGTCAGCTAGGTAATTATAAGGTATTAAGTAGTAGCGTTCGTTTGTTTACATTTTATACCTTACCGGATACCAGAGTGCTCAATTCGTTCGAAGAGCTTTGTATATATATATATATATATATACACACACACACACACACATATATATATATATATATATATATTGATATGGCAAAACTATTGTCAGTCGTTTGAAAAATAAAATTAACGAGCATTAAAAGGTAAAAAGAGTTCAATAACCAGCCATTAAAGAGCATATGTTAATTGTATCAATGAAATTAGCTCATAAACATATTTTAACTACGATGAGTTTCACGCTAAATACAATCTTCATATAAGTTCCAAAAATATGCAGGTAGGAACAAATTCCTTTTTCCACAAGTAAAAATATCCAAATTGTATACTCCCACAACCAAACGGGCAACATTACCACTCTAGACGGAGCCTCTCTGAGGCTAGTGGACAAATTCACCTACCTAGGAAGTAGCGTCTCATCAACAGAAAACGACATCGACACACGGCTGACGAAAGCATGGACGGCTATAGATAGGCTCTCAATAATATGGAAATCAGACCTGACCGATGAAATGAAGCGCAGTTTCTTCCAGGCAGCAGTTGTATCGATACTGCTATATGGATACACTACATGGACGCTAACCAAACGGCTGGAGAAGAAACTTGACGGCAACTACACAAGAATGTTGAGAGCAATATTGAACAAGTCCTGGCGACAACACCCCACGAGACGCCAACTGTACGGCCACCTGCCTCCCATCACGAAAACTATACATGTCAGACGAGCCAGACACGCCGGACACTGCTGGAGAAGCAAAGACGAGCTCGTAAGTGACGTACTACTATGGACCCCCACATATGGCCAAGAAAAAGCAGGACGACCAGCCCGAACTTACATACAGCAGCTATGTGAGGACACAGGATGTAACCCAGAAGACCTGCCGGAGGCGATGAACGATAGGGAAAAGTGGCGAGAGAGGGTCAACGATATGATGATGATGATGATACTCCCAAAGTCCGTTACTTTATGTCCGTTACTTAAAGTTTTATGCGGATCACACATTTCTCAGACAGTTATATTTCCGTAAGATTATTGTGTGATCTATATGAAATTTTAAGAACTTTGAGCAACATACATTAAGAGTGCATAATTTGTACATACATATATATATATCTATGTGTGTGTGTGTGTGTGTGTGTGTGTGTGTGTGTGCATTACTTCTGGCAAAAAATTATGTTAGCAAACTTTGATAATGTTCACCTTTTTTGGCGAATACACCCAACCAAGCCGAAACACTACTGCATAGTTTGGAACGAGCCGCCACAGGCATTGGCCTCCATGTCAATGCACACAAAACTGAATATATGTGCTATAATCAAACAGGTGACATTTTCACACTAGACGGAACCTCTCTGAAACTGGTAGACAAATTCACCTACCTAGGAAGCAGCGTCTCATCAACCGAAAAAGACATCGACACACGACTATATTCAACCTCTCCGCCACGGGCAGAATGGAGCAGAAAATTAATTTTTATACAGATTAAAGGTGGTTTAAATTGAGAGTTTTTCGTCTAGAATGGCGGCCCAACAAAGACAAAAGAATACAGCCTGCCCTACTATTTTTTATTTGCTGAGAGGAGAACAGAGCATTAGCTGGAATTGAAACTCAAACAGTTGCATTCAGAATTCGAACTCAGATCTCCGATTCTATTTTCTATATCGATACCCGTTACGCCAAGCACTCCTCCGAGTAAAGTAAATATAGTAGTATTACACTAATCTACAAACGATTTGATGAAGTTGAATGAGGGACACAAATATTTCTGTCTGGCAATAAAAGCTTAGATAATCAAAATGGTAAAGGCATTGCTACATAATATAGCAAACTTTTGTAGCACAGGATGTGTCCTAGGCGTTTACATTTTTATTCTGAAGTGAAACTCAAACTACCCCGCCCAGAATTTGAACTTGGGTCGCCTATTCCATTTCCTATAACGCTAAGCATTTGGGTTATATCTATGTTATAAGTGACCCGTCCGGCTTGCTGAATGTTCGAGTCGTGATTGATGTTTAATGCTAAACAGATCATAAGGTTTTTCAGTTAAGTTCTATTTATTCACAAACAGGGTGTGTAAAGGCAAAAAAAAATATCAGCAGGTGCAGAGATTGTTGCAGTGGTTACGAAATTTAACAGCTGCAATAAGACACAAGGATTCCACAGCATTCATGTGGAAACACTTAATTGCAAAGGAGAGAATTTTGTGTGTGTCTTCTTGATTGTTTGATGTTGCACACATGGAAGAAGACACACTGAAGTAGAAGGATGCTCTCAGAAGCCACCAGTATAAAAGTAAAGGAGGAAAAAAAAGACTGTTTTAATTATTATAGGGGAATTACTCTTCTTACTGTCGTTGATTCTAGTGTTTAATTCTAAACCCAGACATTTCTTGTTGAATAATTTGCATCAACAGTTTTAAAAATCAAGTTTTACGCGTGGATATTTTTTCATTGCTTTTTTACTTGAGATTAAAATAAAAAAAATTACAACTTGCAGATAAGAGATGGTTGTTCATGAACCCCTCAGGGTCACTATTCATATTCCTTCATTTTTTTCTCGGAGAATCCAGACTCGATTATAAAAAAAAGAAATGATAAACGAATCATTCTTAATAAAGATAACGGTAAGAATTTCTCTCGTCTGCGTCAAAAGATCAGATAACCAGAATAAAATGAAACGAGAATAAAAAACGATGGCTGTTGGTGGTTTTAGCGGAAAGTAGTCACTTTGGGTTCAGCTTTGATTATCTTAAACAACATTTGAATGTGTGCAACTTGAATGATAATTTAAGACTCTTCCACGATGCCGTCACACTTTTTCGTAACAAATCTAGTCAAGTTTAATTTGACTTGATTGCTCCGATTTTTCAATTTTCGTGAGTCAATTTAATGATAAAGCCATCTCTTTAGAAGATTGTAATTGATACTTTTTAACCAATAGCAAGATGAATAAAGGATGCCATGTCTTTCTCAAGGGCATTAGTCCAAAAGGGAACGTAAAAGCGTGACTGAAGTTCGATCTCACTTAATACGTTGTCGCAGTCTGGCACGTTAAACACTATGCCATGGAGACTCCTCAAACCTAGTCAAGTGTGCGAGAAAGAAGGTGCTTGGTGTAGGGTCACGCTAAGTTTATAATAGCCCCTTCAAGAAGTGCCTTAAAGATTAAAGGAGTCTTGTTAACTTGTCTTTTTCGATAATACTAAAAAGCTGAGCTAGAATGTCAATATATTTCAAGTGTAAAATACGATAATAAAACAGGATAAAAACTCACAATTAAAAGTTCCACACTTTCAATCCCCATGGGAGTTAGAATTAAACATGTCTAATTACATATATAATGCAATTTATTATATTTATGCTTAAAAGGTGTTAAATATCAATTATAGAGCATATGTAGATCAAAGTTACAATAGCAAAATAGAAAGTTTCAACTATTCATACTGAATATATAGAAAGATTAACATGTTTACAATATTTTTAGCCATCTACAAACATACTGTTTGTTGTATCACAATTCCTCAGAGTGGCTAGACCCGCGTGATGCTTCAACCTGGGATCGAGACCCGGCCGACTTTACGTCAGTTGGATAACTTACCGCAGAGCTATCGACAATCTCAGCGTAAGCCAAGGAATTTTAACGTATATGTATTATTTTCCTTTGTGTACAGATACGTTAAAAGGTTACAGAAGTCCTCAATTTATCAGAAGAGCTTCGCATTTGTATTGTAAGCAGTTGAATCTTTCTTTAGGATTTGGTTTGATTTCTTTGTAAAATGACATATCACCCTTCATGGGTTATTGATTCCAAATCCATCTTTATAGTCGAACAATGGTGGTACTATTTAACCCATTGATGGTGAATTCATAAGGAGGTTCATGCCTTTTCCCAAGGTTACTAGTCCGAAAGTGAATGTAAGAGCTCAACTGGAGTTCGAACTCGCTTACAACGATGTCGCAGACCAGGACGTTAGCCACTACAGCACAATGACTTTGCTATCTTTCTTTATGAAAATACTTATGTCAGTTCTTGTATAAGAACAACACCTTAAGACAGCTTCTCCTCCTGGACAAATAGGCTGTGTCCGTTCTCTGACAATAGGACCAGATTTACTAATTGGTCTAGGCTTTGACAGCTGAATGAAATCTAGCCACTCGTCAATCCACCATATTCCACCAGCCCCATGTCTCGCCGAATGAAAGTCAACCACTCATTCCTCAACCCCCTAACCTGACCCATCAGCCCCATGTTCAGCCAATCACTATCCATAATCTCCTTGCGGCCGTCGACTCTATTTGTACTAATCATACAAACACTCCACCCATTCTCAGCCATTCTTTCTAATCTCGTGAGATCTGGACGACAGCCAATCAAAAGAAAGTACAAGATTTTAAATGAGACTTGCTTCAACAAATTAAATGGAGCCCAAAACCATTTAGAAGGAGAAAAGATAACCGTTAATGGTAATGTGAGACGAAAGATCAGGGAGTAAAATCATAGCGATTGCTGGAGTTAGTTTAACAACGAAGATATATAGGGAGAAATAAACAAGAACTGATAGATAGATAGATAGATAGATAGATAACAGTATAAAGGCAGATAAAGAGGAATCAGAACAGACAAATTGAAGAAAGAAAGAAAGAAAGAAAGAAAGAAAGAAATGAGATAGAGAGAGAAAGAAGAGAACAGGGACCCTGAGACAGATATTTAGGGAGGGAAAGATACGAGAAAGAAAAATCAGATGCTGAATGATTTATCTATGTAGATAGATAGATAGATAGATAGATAGATAGATTTCTCATCATTTTTATTATTTTGTTATATTTGAAACCAGAATTATTGTTTTAATTTTTTAGAACTTAAATGGAAAAACTATGGAAAGGAGATATGGTTTATCAATCACATATACAGAAAAATTGAAGTCCAAGAATGGGTTTCAATCAAAGATAATGATCTTTGAGTAATAGATAGTTTGTTTGATTGAGTAGCTGATTTATTTAAAGGCAGGTGTCAAAAATCAATAAAAAAAAAAGTTGATGTTTTACCTCGGGATTAATGTAACAGTTTTTTTATTATGATTGTGAATTTAGAGGGAAATAATAACGAGGTAAAAAAAATTAAAAAATTGCTGAGGCGTAATGACAGGTTTATATTTTAAGACGACAGTAATGACATAAATAAAATACTATATTACTAGATAGATAATAGGCTTAGATAGATAGATAGATAGATAGATAGATATGATTATTATTGATTTTAAAAACATGTCACCCCGTCTAGGTTATTTTATGTTTAGAGGTTATAGAATCACATTCCTATTTATGTTGCTGTATTGTTATTTCTCAGGATTTTTTTTACGCAGGATCCAATCGAATACGAATAATTTGCAACATAAATTGAACCCGATCAGGTAGTACCACTCCAATCAGAGTGGAACCTGGAGTAATGGCAAAGAAAAAATACTCCTTGCTTCCAAGATCTCAAGAAATAGAACCTCACCAATAGATATTTGTGTTTCACATTACATAATTGTCCTTAGGAAAGACATGTATCTACCACTTCTATTTCCTGTTAATAGTAGGGTAGACCGTGCTCTCTTACCTTTGTAGGACAACTAGTCTAGGAAAATGAAAAATTAATTTAAACCCCCAAACCACATGACTGGGCAACTTGCTGAGGTGAAGTGACAGAAATAGAAGTTGGAATCCTTGGGGCAGTCCAATGTTGTATTTAACCTTTTTCTGACAACTTCTGCAACGCCGTAGAAAGGATAGATATCTACTCTTTGAGCAACGTTGATGCCAAATTGTATAGCCTCTTGCTCTTCCTTTGGATAACATTGGTAAAGAAGGGAGACCTGTATAATGGGCATATGTCAATCTTCTATATAACCCCGTTCAAGCCTATGCTGAGATCTGGGTGCAGATCATGAGATTGACGGATGATTTTTTAAAAAGAGAGGGAAAGGCAGACTGGGCTGCCTAGCTGGTTTAAAGCAAAAGATTTCATGCGCAACAATCGATCTTCTATGCAACCTTGTTCAGTGACAGCACTCATCGTGTAAGAAATGAGTACCGTGATCCGAGCTCAAAGTCCAGAACGAGGCTGTTTGCATTCACATAGCGCTAATATCTCTGGGAAAGGTATGCATTTAACTATTTATCGTTCTGTTGTATTTTGACCTTCGACCCGGCCAAACTTGCCATTCCAAGGTGATGCACCGGAAGGAAGTAACACATTCCAATGGCAGTTATGAGAGGAAATCGCGTAGGCGGGCTTGGCTGACGAAATGGGACAAGGTAAAAAATCCCATGGTACACTCATAGACTGATGCACCGGAAGAGAGTGACCTGTGAACTGCATGACAGTTATTTCCGCTTGATGACGATCAAACATGCCATTACAAAGATTGAGTGGGCGATTGAGTGGACGTTGAACTATTCTATAACTTGGTCAAGACAAGAAGTCAGACAGTTGGGGATCTGAGACATCGGAGACAAGATGTGGTAGGGAAAGCCACACCCGGCCGAAGAGGCCCTTGGGACCCCCGATGGAGTTTTGGAGACCAATTGGTGATAAGATGCAGTAAAGAAAGCCATCATCCAGCAGAGAGCTTGGCCCCCGGCCCTCCGGTTGAGCATCAGGAGAACGAGAAAGACACAACGCTGATGGCCATAAGAGTGGGGGTCAATATATTGCAGTTCTGTTCGGTCTCCAACTCCCTCTCACAGTAAAACCCTGATTAACCCTTTTCGAAGCCTTACAATAAAGTGAGAGGTACATATTTTTCTAAAGAAGTCTTCGCCCGTCTGTAATTCATTGCATCAGTATGTATTCAGCATATATATATATATATATATATATATATATATATATATATATATATATATATATGTATTATGTGTTTGTATAGTTAATCATGGTCATGGTTATTGAGTGGCTATACAACAGTTCGAGCTAAGAATAAATAATAGAACACACTGGGCTCTTTAACCTTGGTATGGTAACCAGTTTAGGGAAAAGAAAACTCTGAATTCAAACCTGTTAAACTTCGCTAAAAAATTGGCCATTTGTCAAATTCTGTTCGTGCGAAGGGGTTGGTAAATACATAAAACCATGTACATTCAGATCCCAACATCAAGGCGTATATCCACAGAATCTTTCGAGACTGATGGATGCCAGAATCTTTGAGGACATACTGACAAACACTGGCATAAGAAGAAAAATAGAAATTGAAAAATGTATTTCTTCTGTATCTCTTGGAATATTTGGCAAATAAACAAAATAAAATAAAATATATAAAATGCAAGATATCTTCACAAATAGAACATTCAGATGTTTAATTACTTTACAAAATAAGAATCGTCACGGGAGACTGAAAAATAAATAAAAATAATTGATGGAAATACGTCATTTCCTGTCAGTTACGTCCTTCACAAATAATGGCGTCATAAACAAATTATGAATGTCGACCCTTGGGAAGTCATCACTGCCTACTGACTTATTTAGATGCTTCCATTTGTCAACTGGGACAAGTTTTGGTTTAAGATTCGGAAAGGGTGGGTGTTTCTCACTTCTTTTGGGATTAATCACCGTTCTGATAAGCAATACATCGATAGATAGATAGATAGATAGATAGATAGTAAACTCACATAGATAGAAACATATATAGATTACGGTGATTTTTTACGGTGTGACAACACTTGTCGGGATATTAAATTCCGAAGTCTTTTTTTTTCTTTCAAACAGAAGAGTAGGAAATCGGAGGATGAACTGAAATTCTCCAAACTCTAGCATTGTTGAGGTCGGCCAGAATACTAAGAAGATTCCTGGAGACTTGAGGATACTTGCTGTCACTCAAACTCTATTGAAAAACCATCAGCTAACGCTCGTTTTAAAAACTCCTAATGAATAATAATAATAATAATAATAATCGATACAACGACTCGAAAACTACATAAAAAAGTGCTGAGGAATCCTGATCACAGCCACCAGAAACAATATTGACAATATGAGGATCAGCCGACCGGAAATAATCAGAAAACAAAAATGTGAAGAAAAACAATTCTATGGACGTTTTAAGCGACAAACAAGCAACATCTAACACAAGAAACGAGGATATGGCTAAGAATGGGAAACCCTAAGAGAGAAACTGAATCTCCCCCAAAACAATGCTATGAGGACCAATCATAACAAAGCAAGAATTGATAATACATAACAAAACAGCAGATGTAGGTTATGTGATGATAGAGATGAAACACTCAATCATATAATAAGCGAATGCATCAAATTAGCACAGAAAGAGTATAAGACTAGATAGGACTGAGTGAACAAGGTGATCCACTGGGAACTGCACAATAAGTTTAAATTTGACCATACTAACAAATGTTATATGCACTACCCAGAATCTATCTTGGAGAACGAGACGCACAAACTCCTATAGGATTTTGAGATACAAACGGATCTCCTAATCTTGGCCAAACGAGTGGACCTAATAGTAATCAACAACAAAAAAAGAGAAGTTGCAAAATTGTTGACTTTGCAGTCCCGACTGGCCACAGTAAAATTGAAGGAAAGCGAAAGGAAGGATAAGTACCGCGACCTTTGCTAGGGAATTGAAAAAATTGTGGAACATGAAAGTGACTGTCGTACCAATTGTAATTAGTGCACTTGGTAGTCACCAAAGCATTGGTAAAAGGACTAGAGGACTTGGAAATAAGAGGATGAATGGAAACATTCGGAACTACAGCATTGCTGAGATCAGTCAGAATACTGGAAAAAGTCCTGGAGACTTGAGGACACTTGTTCTTACAAATAATTATCATTAGTTTTCACACTCTGTTATATGGTGTAAAATATTCCTATCTAATACTATTAATTTTCAAACGTCTATTTGAACCTAACCATGCTGAATAAGAGTATACTTTGGAGGTAAACTACGGTCCCCAGAACTGGTGCCTCACCACCGGTCATACACCGGGCATCTCTTTTGAGGAGGGCCTTAACTCGCGACATATTCTATGCTCCGTTAAAGGGAATAGATAGATAGATAGATAGATAGATAGATAGATAGATTGGGTCGTTTATCATGTTCTAAACCTCAACCAGAAAGAGGGGCGTACCTGAATATTTTTGTTGTCGCAAAACACTACCACTTCTTATAAAACGGGCATCTCCAATCGTGTAGTGGTTAGTAAGCTAGGCGAGCAAACGTTCACGAATGAGTCCGAGTTTCATTGCGCGTCCCATTCATTCAGCCTTGTGCCACATCTGAGCAAAAAAGCTTAATAAATTACTACCACTTCTTATAAAACTAGAAAAAAACTAATTCAGACTTCCGTAATTATTTTAAAAGTGGCTGTGTGTTGCCATAGCAAAAATATACAGCTATGCTCAACTTAGTGAAATGGTTAAAGCGATGGACTGTGGAATCGAAGTACGCGAGTTCGTACTCCAGTCGCACTATTACGTTCACTTTCGAGCAAAATACCCTTGGGAAAGGTATGAACCCCCTTATCCTCCCAACTATGAGTAAAATAGTACCACTACAGTTCTTCTAGGAGAATATCTTTGGCATTAAATAACCTACAAAGGTTGATATGCCATTAAACAAACAAATCAACTTGGTGAGGCTCAGAACGTTTTGAATGACCCTCATATTTATAAATCCACACTTATTCCTATTCATAAATACGTTAATTTCGCCAGCAATATATTTAAGAAGTTGATAAGAATAAATTTTAAAGATTTTATCTCAACTTTCTTTGCGAAATTTCCATATCGAAGTCGCTGCAACGTGATTCATTTTCTAAAAGGCAATTTCATCAAAGTTACTGACCCCGATGACTTTTATCGATTTTTCTTTTCCTCTGCTGCTATTCATTAAATCCCTTCAGTTCATTGATAATATGCTATTGGAAATTGTTTGCGCACAATTTAGCCGATTTGAAAAATATCTCACAACATCTTTTTCAATCTCTGAGATTGTTTGGAAAATAATGGCCGATTTTGCACGGCGTTAAAACGTAAAATCAGCCATTACTTCTCAAAATTGTATTATCTTAGCCTTCTTATATCTATCTGTCTATCTATCGATCTATCTATCTATCTATCTGTGTTAGTCTTGAATCTATCTAAGTCTGTTCCTATCTATCTATCTATCTATCTATGTTTAGTACCTATATATATGTGTTAGTTTCGTATATATATATATGTATATATATGCGAGGATTATTAAATAAGTTTCCGGACTTTTTCGTATGGGCATTTTTATTGATAGTATACATATGAAACTCTAGTCCCCTTCGAAGTAATCCCTTCCGGCTGCAATGCACTTGTACCGTTCCAACAACTTCTGGAAGGCCCCCAGAAGTCCTCTTGTGTAAGCGTGTCAATGACCTTCGCCACAGCCTCTTTCATCTCCTCAATTGTCTCATAACGACGGCCTCTGAGCTTAGGGAATAACAAAAGTCACAGGGAGCAAGGGAAGGTGAAGAATTGTCTTGATGCCCAAGGATTGACTTGTGGACGGGTGTATTGTCCTGGTGGAAATTCCTCTGACCCGATTTGAAGAGTGCTAGCCTCTTCCCAAGGAATCTCTTCCTGAACTCCCTGAAAATCTCAACATAGTAACCCTAACCCTAATCCTTTGGCCAATCAACTCTGGTTTATTGACTTCCTTACTCCTTCCACGCCTCTCATCATCCCTCACAGACTCCCTGCCTTCCTTGAATCTCTTATGCCACTCAAAAACTGATGCTTGATTCATGCAAGATGGTCGTAAAGCAGTCTGAAGCATTCCATACCCTTTCTGTGGCATTTTTCCAAGTTTAAAAGAGAATTTTATTGCATATAGTTCTTCTAAAGTGTCGTCACGTAGAGATGGCATTTTTAAAATTCACCAGCTGTTACAATCAGGCTTTAGTAGGGTGTATTCCAATCACTGCTGGAGCTGTTCATTTGAACCTGAAATCATAAAAATTGGTCAGTCGTCTCATAAGATGTATAGCAATAACAGACTTCAAGAGTCTACGACAATTTTAAATGCCTGTACAAAAAAGTCTGGAAACTTATTGAGTGCACCACGTGTGTGTGTGTGTGTGTGTGATCATGAGGGGTGTACCCTCTGATATAGTGGCTAACGTGCTGGATTACGA
Organism: Sepioteuthis lessoniana; assembly: GCA_963585895.1. Lineage (NCBI taxonomy): Eukaryota > Metazoa > Mollusca > Cephalopoda > Myopsida > Loliginidae > Sepioteuthis > Sepioteuthis lessoniana. Next base: position 40,786 of record CAUZXS010002688.1, read on the forward strand.
CATCGTAGTAAGCAAGTTTGAACTCCAGTCAAGCCATTTCACTTCACTTTCGAACTAATACACTTCGAAAAGTATGAACCTCTTTCGAACCCCACTATCACCACCAACTATGGATTAAATATTACCACTACTGTTTTTTAGCATCAAATAACCCATGAAGGTTGATATACCATGAAAACAAAGAAACCAAACCAGTCTGTTCTCAACTATCTTCTTACAGCATCGCAGATAGATACGAAAATACACCCCACTAAATAAATACACTATTTTTATTCTAAACCAAATACGCCAGCGTATTATTATTTCTCGTTGAATATTATACGATGAAAACAGATTTTATTTGTCATTTTTGACTAAACTCGGTATTATTGAAACTGTGATATTGAAATATGAATTAGGGGTGTACTTATTTTTGGATTATTCCATATTCGTATTTTTAATTATAGAATTTCAGTGCTGTAGAATTAGGTCATAAATGATATCCGTTTTAACTGGTTGATTTTCGACTCGAAACCGTTTTAAAAGTATTTAGAATGCACCGCTAGAACTGTTTTAAATCAGTAAAATGTAGAGCTGAATGCACAAAAGATGCAGTGAAATACTATGATATTTTCAACTTTGAAGAAGAAAAAAAGAACAGAAAAAAACTGAGGACTCTGAGTTGCATGTGCACGATCTTCAGGTGAATTTGTATTGAAACATCTGAAGTCTGTTGAATTCACCAAAATGAATATCTATTCCCAATGCGATATTTAACTCTTAAATTTCGTTGAGAACAGATATTCATTCTGGTTAATTTGGTTTGATTTGGTTTGGTTTTATGTCAGATCAAACATTGTTGGTTATTTAATGCCATATCCTGTTTTTACATGTGTATTAAATATATGATTTGTAAACACATTTTGTACCTACACACAGTTAAATATCAAACAATTCTATTTCTAACAATTCAATTTAGCATAAGTCAACAAAGTCAAAAAGTTTAAAGTATTGCTATGTATCACCCAGAATTCAATTAAACATCACTTATTTGTTTACACATAGTTAAATGCTCAAACAGTTCTATTTCAAACAATTCAGTTTAGCATTAGTCTTTTGTTTGTACCGAGTTTAAATGTCAAATAGTTCTATTTGACCCATAGTTAGGACTCTATTAGATGCTACCCTGGGAGCGATGGAAATGAAGGGGTAATTCACATTCTGCATTCCTCAAAGCTCCATCATTACTGGAGCCTCACCATCAGATTGTTTAGTGTCATATCCAGGACACTCGTCATATTTCATAAGGCATATACTTCAAAACTCCCGTAGAATTATCGTAGACATTTAACCATAAATGAACACTGGAGTAGATAGCTTCAAATCTAATTGGGAGCCGAACAGAAACAATATTTCTGCCTTCCCCTGGGCCAAAGATTTATTTAAAAAACAGTTTTTCTCACCCACCGCTCATCTTACCCCACTTCATTGATCCATGATGTTCCATCATATCGAAGCGAAATTTCTTTTTCTTTTGCAAGATAATTTATTTGATAACAAATTTTAAATTATAGCCAGGGAATGAGGTACCGTGCTCCTGTGGAATAACTTTTTTTTATTTTATGAGGAAAAAGTGTTATTATCAAAAGATAAAACAAAACTAAGAATAATTTATTTTCGTTACAAACTTTTCCACGAATGCAAAGATAAAGCATCGACTCAATTAATCAGTGAATTGGGTCAGCTGCGAATCTTTTTATTGATTCCTCTTTAAAAATAACAACATTTCAGCCAACCAACACTTAAGCAGGTGTGAAAAATTCTTTGCAATATCGACCTACTGGTCAAAATACCTGTTAACGCAATTTAACAGATCAAGACTTTAATCTTACACTTGTTGAAATCGAAAGTCAAATGTCATAAATCTGTTCAACTTATTTCATTTTCCTAAATAATTTGTGTTTTGATATCTTTATTACCATTTGAAAATTTATACGAGATTTAAACAGGATGGTTACAAACAGTTATAGATTTATTTTTGGTTATTTGAAATGATTTTAGATTTACACCCGATAGTTACAAATGGTAATAGATATACACTTGATGTTTACATACCGTAATAGATGTAAATCGGAGGTTTAAGGACAAACAAATATTAGCCAATTATCAATATAGATATTCAATATACTTACGCGCATAAATACTAATACAGATACAGATATACAACAAAAAGATAAGTACATATATAAAATTATAAATGCACACACATACACACACAGAGAGAGAGAGAGAGAGATAGGCTCGATCATTGATATTGAGCACTATTTGAGAATACCGCAAAATTTGGTCCACCACTAACTCACCAAGAGAGTTCGTGAGAACCATAATCCTCTACAATATATATATATATATATATATATATAATATCCAGTCAGTGTCTGAATAAGAACTGAAACTCCACATTCGCTACTTTGCGACAGGAAGAAAGCATGTAAATAGTCATCTGACGAGACGGAGAGTATAGCAATAATATTCGACGCCGAAATAAATTTATTATGACGACTTAACCGAGTTTGAGTCTCCATTAAATTGTACTATATATATATATATATGTATTTATAAATAATCTACTTTGCACACGTTTAAACAGTGATCAATATTGGTGATTATATATATATATATATATATATATATATATATATATATAGTAATCATTCAATATATTAGTTAAATTGTTTAAAAGAAAGCAAGATAATTCTTTGCGGATTTTTTTTTCCATAAATGTGAACGCAGAATTGTTTGGAATTGTTTTATACCAAAAAGTATTTCAATCCCCCAAAATTATTTGTCATAAAGCTACTGAAAATGGTTCTAAATCAAGCACCTTGCTTTTGGCCTGAACAGAGGTCAGTCATCGATATTTTGGTGGCTAAGAAGTACAAACCTTGTGAAATTTTCAGTGGGTTGTGTTGTATACGGAGAAGCATGATTTAGGGAAAAAATATTTACAAATTGGCTAAACATAGGTTTGCCACTACGAAGCTGAGTCGAAAAGAGTCATTGAGTGGAAACACACTGACTCTCCAGTAAAGAAAATTTCCGGCCACAGCAATCGGTAAAGAAAGTTATGCTGCCCGTCTTGTCAAACTTGAAATGACTTATCACTTAGATTCCTTTGAAAAAAAGGTGCAACAGTAAATAGTGATTTCTATTTACAACTTCTGAGGTAAATTTCACCTTATTTATTGAATCACCCACGAATACACACACACACACACACACAGATATATATATATATATATATATATATATATATATATATATATATATATATATAATCCTGCACATGTGGGAAGATTGTATATACGCAAATCCGAAAAACTTGTTGGAAACTTGGTTCTAAAATCAACGGCATAGTAGAAAATCTCAACTACTTCAACTTACAGTCTCTTTCTCTCACTATCTATGAGGGGAGTTACCCCGTAATACTTTTCAGATAGATAGATAGATAGATATTCCCTTCATATTGCCTTATCGGAGAAGCAGACCTGTTGATTGATATCATCCATGTTGAATTTCTCAAATCGTACCCCAGTCCAAGTGTCATATATATGGCAAATTTTCTCCATGGTTTTAATAATTAATCTGTGTATAGAAATTCGGAATCGATATCATTTTTACCAATCCAATCAACGTCAACCCAAAACCACGTAAAAGAGTTCGCTATCAGTAATATGTGAAAAAAAAAATACAAACCAACACTGCACTGCGATTACTCTTGAAATATTATTCACATAGTCCCATAGTGATAAGTGTTAATATAACAATGAAACAATCGTATCGCAATTTTGTAAATCAAGTTAATCAGTCAACGCAGAGTCAAATTGAAAATTTTAGCGGGAATATGTAGTGACTTTATTGACATCAACTTTATCAATCAAAATATGAAACTCTTTAAAGACAAAGATAAAAAAAAAAAAAAAAACGCGTATCTATGCGTCTATGTGAAAATGAAACAAAAAATAAATAATGTCTGTAAAAATAATTGTAATTTAAGTTTATATTAAGTATCTACCATCCACTATGATCAATGGATACTCAATATAGGTAAGCGACATCAGATCTTCCTTGCTTGCAATCAACTTCCGGTAGGTAGTTAAACCGGGTAATATTTTTAAGGTCAAATTAATAGTGATTCATTCAAAGTCTAAATTATTGTAATCTCTGTGAGTCGTAATTTTGCCGAATGGTTATAATAAAGATAAAACGATTGACTTACTACACAATGGAAGGTGAAAATACAGTTTAAATATTTATTTATAAATTGTTTCTTAAAGGAGGCAAAATTTCCATGTGCCTTTAAAGAAGAATGGATATTATTACTATTTGGCTCTTTTGAGAGTTTATCACGCCAGCGTTAGCTGATGGTTATTGTCCTCTGGAGACTGAGTGACAGCAAGTCTCCTCAAGCCTCCAGGACTCTTCTCAGTATTCTAGCCGATCTCAACAATGCTGTAGTTTGAATGGTCTTATTTCCAACTCCGCCAGTCCCTTTACCAATCCTTTGGTGACTATCCCAAGCGCGTTATTTACAATTGGTATCACCGACACTTTCATGTTCCATATTTTTCAGCTCTCTAACAAGGTCGATCTTTTCGATTTCTTTCAGTTTTACCCTATTGTCTGCCGGAACGCCAAAGTCCTCTATTCGGCAGGTTCTTTTTCTTTTCTTTTTTTCTTTTTTTTAATATTTCTAGGTCTGGCCGGCTGGCCGAGATTAGGTAATCGTTTGTATCTCAAATTTCCCAGAGAAGTTGAACGTTTCATTTTCTATGACGGATTCTGTGTTGTACATATACTACTTGTTCATAAAGTCAAATTTAAACTCCTTGCACAATTCCCTATCTATTACCTTCCCCACCCAGTCGTATCTAGTCTTATACTCTTTTTGAGTTAATTTATTGCATTCGCTTATTATGTGATTGATCGTTTCGTCTCTATCACTACATAACCTACATCTACTCTTTTGTTGCGTCTTGTCTTTTCTCGTTTTGACATATTTAGTCCTTATAGCGTTGTTTTGTGCTGCGATCAGAAAAAATTCAGTTTATCTCTTAAGGTTTCCCTTTCTCAGCCATCTCAAATTTTTTACCCCTGAGATTTCGCTTCTTTTTTTTTTTTTTTTTCGCTGGAAATATCTATAAAGTTGTTTATCTTCCCATTTTCGTTTTCTAGTTATTTTTGTTCTGTTGATGCTTGTGTGGGGTCTGTATTGTTTCTGGTCATTGTAATCAGTCTTCTTCTATCTTTTTATCTAGTCATGGCGACGTCTTATCGATGTATCGACGCTATCTTCTTTGCTAGCGAGTCTTCCTCCTTCTTTTCCTGACACATAAAGTCTGTCTATATGATCATTATTATTGTTGTTGTTAATTTAATATATGCTTTATGATTTTTTGAAATCTCGGGTAAAATTGTTGTGTTAATTAATATATTGAACGTTAGTCTAATGTCTTTGCTTTAAAAGATATCACAAAATTTGCGAAATGATTAATCAGCTGATGATAAGTCTTGAGAATATGTAATAGAAACTCAGGGCATTGTGCAGTGTGTGACTGATGCATTTTTACGGTGCAAAATCATTTTCCTTTTGATTGACTAATGCTGGACTTAATCATGCAATTTTCTATGCACCTCTTTCAATTTTAGCAGTAATCATTAACTGTTAATATTTGTCCGAAAAAACTAGGTGATAATGTTAGCAATTTTTCTAGATCAAATTTACTACACATTTGGACGGTATCATATATATAATGAGTAAAGAACTATTGAGTAGATATTGTTTTGTAAGATAAAAAAGATATGATATTAAAAAGTTGGCTATTATTTTATGGACAAAAGTATTCGCTGCTCGTATAAACATATGGCATGGACTGTGATGGTAATATTTCTAGGAGTAGTTGTTGTAGTTAAGTGGTGGTAGTGGTGGGGGATTGTGGTAACAATTGTAATATTCGATTTTCTCACAGATACAAACATAATGATAGTAGCAGCAGTGATGGGAAGAGTGATAGTATTTTGAAGTAATGTTGTTCGCATAATGGCAGACACATCTATCCATCATCAGTAGCGCTGAACGCGGCTATCACAAATTATGTTTGCCTTCAAACAACATGATATCAAAGCGAGATTTTATGGATTTACCTAAATTGCATTGCTTCTCATCTTTTGTTTGGTATTAATGTACAATAGATAAGAACGCCGTCAGACACGTTCGAGGAGTAGCTATTATAAATTTAATCAAAAATCGTGTTTAGTTTGAGTGGACCTAGCTTTAAGCAGAATTTTCATTTGAACAAACTTCAGCTTGAGTCGTGTTTAATTTGAGCAGACTTCCACCGGAATAGTATTCAATTTGAACAGACTTCAACTGGAGAAGTGTTTAATTTGAGCCGACTTCAGCTGGAGAAGCATTTGATTTGAGCTACATCAGCTAAAGAAGGGCTTAATTTGAACAGACTGCAACTGAAAAAATGTTTATTTGAGCCGATTTTAGATGTGTTTTATTTGAGCTGACTTCAGTTGGATAAGTGTTTAATTTGAGCCAACATCAGCTGGAGAAGGCTTTAATTTGATTTTTTCTCGTTTAATTTAATTAGACTTCGGTCATTATTGTGCTAACTTAAACCAAACATTTAGCTAAGTCCGAACGTTGATAAATAAAATCTGATATTATTGCAAAATGATGGCCTAGAAAAGTTGTATTTCATATATCTCCTAAGTGATGATGTTTTATCTGCTTTGAATTCATCATTCAGAGTCCTGTTATTGCATTTTGGGTCTAAGGCTTTGGGACTGTTTATATAGAAAGCCTTTATTTCCAAATGTCAGATCTAACCCCTCATTTTCCTGGATTTTAATTAAATCAATATTTAGTAAGAAGAGTGTTTATTTTTTACAGTTTTCGAGTTGAATATTATTCAGATCAAGTGAAATTAGTAAAGGGGTGGCGGTAATTCATTCAGTTAAAGCGATTTGAATGGATCAAACATAGAATTATCTTGAGCATAAATAAGAGTAAAGTTTACTTTCAAGGAAACTTTGAACGTTACGTTGTGATACATTTTAATCAGCTGATAGATAGATAGATTGATAGATAGATTAAGAAACATAAATAAATACACCCAAACATCTTTTTAGAAAAAGTAACCTTTCTTCTAAAGCAAATATAACAGGATTTTATCATTTCCAGTTGAACATTATATAATCAAAACGGGTATTATTAGATATTAATTACCAAACTCTATTGCGTTGAATATATATGTGTTTGTGTCTGTGTTTGTGTGTGTATGTCTGTGTGTTCAATTTTATTTTGGAATGGATATCATTAAGTATTACCTATCAAACTCTACGATACTAAAATCCCTGTCTCCCAAATTAAAATTATATATATATATATATATATATATATATAATTTCGTTTTGGGATGCAGATGTGTTACAATTTTATAGTGTCATAGAGTTTGGTAATAAATAATACCTCATAATATCCTTTTTAATTATATAATGTTCTGCTACAAATAATAAACTTCTAGAATATTTGGTTTAAAAGAAAAGAAAAATAAAGAAGAAATTGGTTTGGTTTCTTTGTTTAATGGCATATCAACCTTTGTAGGCTATTTAATGCCAAAGATATTCTCCTAGAAGAGACGAGGTACTATTTAACCCATAGCTGGAAGGATAAGGGGGTTCACACCTTTCCCAAGGGTATTTGCACGAAAGAGAACGCAATAGCGCGACTGGAGTACGAACTCGCTTACTACGATTCCGCAGTCCATCGCTTTAACCATTACGCCACGAGGACACCCCGAGTAAGAAATTGATAGGCGTCTACTAATTTATAGACAATACCCTCTGTGTGTGTGTGTGTGTGTGTGTGTGTGTGTGTGTGTGTGTGTGTGTGTGTGTGTGTGTGTGTGTGTGTGTGTGTGTGTGTGTGTGTGTGTGTGTGTGTGTGTTCGAAAGGAGATTAAGATCCCACCACTTTTTATGTTGGTTTCTTCTGTTTCATCTGATGATTGTATCGTAGTTGATACATTAAACTTTAATTATGAGGTGAGATATTATTTTCTTTTAGGTTTTATCCTGCTTTGCTGCTCTGTATTTGAGCTCTGATTTGTTTGGTTAGCTGTATATATATATATATATATATATATATATATATATATATATATATGTGTGTGTGTGTGTGTGTGTGTGTGTGTGTGTGTGTGTTTTTGCTGACCTAATTGCTTACGTAATATTTCTGATTTCAGTTTAAAGAAAGCATCAGTCAATGTAAATGTGCTTTAATTGATCTTTGTTTCCAGTATTTACTCAAGACTGAACCGATCGCCTCTACCTTATTAATGGCGATTGGATTTGATTGAACAGGTTTAACCAATCAGCTGAGGCTGCTCCATTTGGAAATGGTTATTAATCCGATGGATTTAGGATATAGGATTTTATCGTTAAAGTTTAAGAAAATTGCTCATCATTTTTTCAGAAAATTCCCTTTACTTCTCCTTTCTTTTCTTTTCTTAATTTTGATAATAAGTAAATAAAGTTGGCAAGGACGACCTGCAGGCTCCCTTTTCAAAAGCTACTACACCGAGGTGTAGGGGAGGGCGCTACTCCATTCCCTGGATTGCTCCACTTTACCCTTGATACGCACCCTATAATGCTGAGTGTTAAGCAAAGAGGTATCAAGTACCATTTTTAAAGTACTTGGTATAACCCGACCTAGGATTGAACTCTGGTCTCCTGGACCATTGGCGAACACTCTCCCCAATAGGCTAATGAGCCAGTTAAATTTTGATAATGATATTTTTTAATTAGTTTCTCAATATCTATCTTACTATAAATATAAATTTGATAATGACACGATGGATAATAATCTTGTCTTGCAAATCAATTCGCAGTTTTAAGGAATTCGATCGTAAATGTGTGTCTAAAATACCATAAACCTAGTAAATGGTCACATGACAGTGAAGTAACTATTAGAAAGCTGGTCTTGTACGTAGTTTTAGTGGGTTTGATATGGGAATGCCTATAGCGTAACGGTTATCGTTGTAGGAAATGGAATCGTTAATCCGAGCTCAAATCTTGGGCGAGACTGTTTGGAAAAGGCATGAATATAGCTGTTCTATCACCAGCTATTCATAAATAGCAACGCAGACTGGTTTATTTAGCCTAAGTGAAGCAACCCGTCTAGGAAAAAGAAAACTCTGAATTTCACTTAAAATTGACCTTGTGTCACATCCTGATGGAGGAGTTGAGTAAATACTAACTAGTGAGTGTCTCATATTTTTTGTTACTGTACCCAAACTACGCAAAGCTGAGTAAATAATTTAATTTCAAGTAACCTTGTGCCATACTCAGGAAAACTTCATAAATATCGGCTTAGGAATTTGGTCGTCGACCAGTTCCCGTTTTAGGAATCAAAATGTTTAGACAAGCAGAAGTTTGTTTCAACTGAATTTGAAATTTAAAGGTTTATTTTTGGAGTAAATCATTCCGATTGAAATGAACTTGAGTTGATTTTACTTTCGGTAAACTTTTTTTTTTGTTGTTGTTGTTGTTTTGTTTTTGTTTTTTGTTTGTTTTTTTTGTTGTTGTTTTTTTGTTTGTTTGTTTGTTTGTTTATATTTGCTTTCTTTGAGTTGACTTTATGACATCCATTACGTGTAGACTGTTTATTTTTTCCATTTCAGCTGAAACATTATTATTTACATTTTATACTTCCGAAAACATTCCCTTTTTTATTTGGCAGTATTGTTAAACAAAATGATGAATTTTTGATTCTTGACGTGTGTGTGTGTGTGTGTGTGTGTGTGTGTGTGTGTGTGTGTGTGTGTGTGTGTGTGGTATAAAACATAGATATAAAATTCAGGTTATTTCAGTTTGCTAAAATCAAATGTATCCCAACAGCTCCCCAAGGCGGCAAGTGGCCGACGTAGCCATCCAGGAAAGCTCTACCTGGAATTGAAGCCGATATGTATTAGTTCATATATTCATTTTGCGTATATGTAATGTTTACTTTTAGTTGAATTTAGTTTGAATAGAATTTAATTTAGATTTTTAGCTGACTTAGGTAACTTTAAATTTCGTTATGCAAGTAGATTTAAAGTTTCTTCCAACTTTATTCTCATGAATTCCAGTGTTATCTTCTTCTTCTTCTTCTTCTTCTTCTTCTTCTTCAATAGAACTTTCCTTTTTCCGTTCCATTACAATATGTCTCGATGTAAGCTTGTTCTGTAATTGTTTTGTCAGGTTATAGAAAGAACAAAACGACATTTTTTTGTGTAAATTTTATTCATAACTAATAATATCTTGAAAAGAAAAGCGTAAATCACAAATGCTTTTTGTTTTTTTAGAAATTAACGATTTTGTTATTATATAAAAAATTCCATATAGATTTCTATACTTCTACAATTTTTAAGAAAATTCACTTTACAGAATTTATTAAAGTAGTAAATTTTCTGATGTCCTTCATTAGCCGCTAAAATCTGGTTACGATTTCTCCATAACGCTAGGGGAAACAGTAGGTTAGGCTGGTTTCTTTAGCTTTGATTAAGCAACCAGCCTGAGAGAAGCAAAACTTTTAATTTAAACCAGCTGCATCATCATCATCATCATCATCATCATCTTCAAGGCGTGTCGACTGGACGGATTCATTTGACTCTCTGTTGCCATCCGTTTCTATCGGCCAACGCTCTTGGTTAGTCTTCAAGATGGCATACAGTGTTTAAACAGAGCTGATAAATGTTTGTGCTGGTCAGCTAACACTGGTGTGTCCATGTGTAGTAGTCCTACTTCTCTTTAAAATTAATTTTTTTTTGTTTTTGTTTTGTTTTACGGCATATCAACAACAAGGGGTCTGCCCGTGATGGAGTGGTTGGTAAATACATACTTTTTATTTAGAAAACGAGATGCAAAAGGCATGAAATGGATATTATCATAGTGAATAGTATTTAATCAATTAATAAAACTTGTTAAGATAAGATTTTTGTGCGGAAGTCCCCTTGGTGAAATGGCTAATGTGCTGAAGTGCGGTCTCGAAGTAAGTGAGTTCGAACTCCAGTCGCGATGTTATATTCACTTTCCGACGAATACCATTGGGAAAAATATAAACCCCTTGTCCCTCCCACCCCCAGCTATCACTGCTATTCTTTTACAGGGATCGCTTTAGCATTATATAACCTATGAAGGGTGATATACCATTAAAACAAAGAAACCAAACCTAATTATCTTATCGAAAAATTCCTCCTACACACGAAATTTCCATAATAATTTATAATTATACAATTTGTAATTTGTTCATATATTCTACAGGTTTTTTATGATTTTACTCTTTCGAGAGTTTTTTCCCACCAGCGTTAGCCAATGGTTTTCAGTAAAGTTTGGGTGACAGCAAGTCTCCAGGACTCTTCTCAGTATTATAGCCGATCTTAACAGTTCTGTAGTTTGGATGATCTCTATTTGTCCTCTTATATCCGAGTCCTTCAGTCCCTGAACCAATCCTTTAGTGATTGTAACAAGAGCACTAATTACAATTGGTATCATCGTCACTTTCACGTTCCACAGTTTTTTTTCAGTTCTCATGCAAGGTCCAGGTACCTATCTCTTATTGTTATTATTATTATTGGCAGAGTTCCCAGCCTTATTGCAAATTACTTTAAAAACCTAATTTACCATATGAAACCCTCTCCTGAATATGATTTAAGAAATGGAGGACACTCGTACAAAAAAAAAACTTAAATCTATTCAGCCTGTTGGTGCGCTTATAAACATGTTGATTTTATTCCCTGCAGAGAGATAAGTTACTCCACAGAGTATCCTTGGTATAACACTAAACTAAATCTTTATGGTGAGGCTCCACTTCTAGAGATAAGAGGAGTACTCTTTCGAGTACTACCACTTCCACGTCCACTCTGACTCTGAGTGGTAGCACTTGTTAGGGTCATATCTATCGGTCAAAGAGATCTGTTTAAAAACCATTCGTATTCGTTTGGCCCGTGTACCAAAAAAATCTGAAAATATGGAAAGTATAATGTATCCCTTCAGTACTCCATTACTCCCAGATCCACTCTGACGGAGTGGTCCTATCTATGGGTCGAATAGATATGTTTAGAAATTATTTGCATTTGATTGGATTTTGTTAATTAACAGCACAAAAATGTGAAGATGAACGTATAGTAAACGCGATTCCCTAACTTTAAGGCATAAAATGATCCTAAACAGATTTACATGCCATTAAAATCAATCAATTAATCAAAGATTAAATTTATGATTGCAACTTCATCTTGAAAGTCGAAAAAATTGAAATTCTAAGAGTAAGTAGTCTTGATTCGCTTTCTTTATTTAATGGCATGTCAATCTACGTGGGTTATTTAATGCTACAGCTATCCTTGGAGAAGAACACTAGTATTACGATTTAACCCATCATCATCATCATCATCATGTCGTGCCGCTAGCACGAATATCCCTGACCCTCTTTCGACACTCCTCCCTATCGTTCATCGCTTCTGGTAGGTCCTCTGAGCTACATCCCGTTTCCTCACAGAGCTGCTGTATGTAGGTTCGAGCTGGTAGTCTCGCTTTTACTCGGCCATATGAGGGGTTCCATAGGAGAACATCCCATATGAGCTCGTCCCACCTTCTCCAGCAATGCCCTGCATGTCTGGTTCGTCTAACTTTGATAGTTTTCGTGATGGGAGGTAGGTGGCTGTACAGTTGAGGCTTTGTGGGGTGTTGCCTCCAGGACTTGTTCAAAATTGCTCGCAGCATTCTTGTGTAGTTGCCGTCAAGCTTTTTCTCTATACATTTAGTTAGCATCCATGTAGTGCATCCATATAGCAGTATCGACACGACCGCTACTTGAAAGAAACTGCGTTTCGTTTTATCGGTCAGATCTGATTTCCATATGACCGATAGTCTATCGATAGCTGTCCATGCTGAGGGAATAAGGGTATTAGTCCGAAAGTGAACGTAATAGCGTAACTGGAGTTCGAACTTGCTTACAACAATATCACAGTGAAGCACGTTAACAACAACACCCCCCCCCGGTACTCCCCCCAGAAGTAATCAAATTATTTTGGACAGTAGTTGTTAGAAATCATAACGAAAAGAAATAAACTTTTTTCAAAATCCAAAAATTCATTTCATTAATTTCTTATCAGTTGAACATGACTAACAAACATAATAATATTTGAACTTGCTGTCTTCAAATTAATTTATACATCAAACGATGTTCAAAACTTAAACTGTGATCTATAACCGTTTTCAACGTTTTATCAGATTAATTTAAACGTTTCTAAGGGTCATTTGCATAATCACAAATATATTCGATAACCGAAGGCAATCAGATATTGACGAAGGCACACTGATAAGCAGAATAATGTTAATCACACCGAACTAATAATCTGCTAAAATATTTTGATTTTAAAAATCAGACAAATTCATCGTAGATGTACTGGTAAAGTATAATTTAGTCTTTATCAAATACAATTTCTCTCTCTTTAACCCCACTCACTATATTTCCTCCTGTTTTCTTTTACTTCTACTTAATTTTGTCTTTCCCGCTCTTTCGGCGAGGAGTAAAGAATACGTCGGCTGCACCAGAGCAGAGGTTAAGACGTCCCACCAACAACACCCCCTTTTAGCAACGCATAATGCTGCAGACCGGGATTCTGAGGATAGAGTAGTCGATGACCAGACAACCGAAGTGGTCACATGACCTGAAATTCACCACTTTGATACTAGACTGCATGCAAACGAATGATAAATATTTAATAGAATTATTAATTACTGCAACCATGTACGAAGTGCATACGATAATTTTATAGACTTTTTTCGTATGGCCACTTTTATTGATAGTACACACATGAAACTCTAGTCCTCTTCGAAGTAATCTCCTCCGGATGCAATGCACTTGTTGTACCGTTCCAACAACTTCTGGAAGGCCCCCAGAAGTCCTCTTGTGTGAGCGTGTCAATGACCTTCGTCACAGCCTCTTTCATCGCCTCAATTGTCTCATGACGATGGCCTCTGAGCTTAGGGAATAAACAAAAGTCACAGGGACCAACGTCTGCACTATAGGGAGGCTGAGGAACTGTGTTGATGCCCATCTTGGTCAAATAGTCTGTGACAAGGATGGAGTTGTGGACTGGTGTATTGTCCTGGTTGAAATGCCTCTGACCCGATTTGAATTGAGCTGGCCTCTTCCGATGGAATCTCTTGCTGAACTTCCTTAAAACCTCAACATACTAACCCTAACCCTAACCCTTTGACTAATCAACTCTGGTGCATTGTCTTCCTTACTCCCCCCACACCTCTCATCATCCCTCGCAGACTCCCTGCCTTCCCTGAATCTCTAATGCTCGATTCATGCAAGATGGTCCAAAAGCAGTCTGGAGCAATCCGTACGTTTCTGTGGCATCTTTTCCAAGTTTCAAACAGAATTTTATTGCATATCGTTCTTCTAAAGTGTCAGATTGCCTTTTTTAAAATTCACCAGCAGTGACAATCAGGCTTTAGTAGGGTGTATTCCAATTGCTGCTGTAGCTGTTCATTTGAACCTGAAATCATAAAAATTGGTCTGACATCTCATAAGCTGTATAGCAATAACATACTGAATTTTCAAGAGTCTACGACAATTTTAAATGTCTGGAAACTTATTAAATGCACCTCGTAACTGTGTGCAAACGAATGAATAATTTTGAATAGAATTATTAGTGTTAGATAGCAATACTTGAAACCATTTTTATGTCCTGGGTTTGACATCAAATTGCATCTGATGGTGAGGCTCCAGTCTTAGAGTTTAAGATGAAGTTGTAATCATAAATTTAATCATTGATTAATTGATTGAATGTGGAGTACCCATTTATAACAATTACTCTTTGGTCCATTCTAACCCGGATTGGTAGCACCGGTTAGTCTCGTCTAAGGGTCAAATAGAATTGTTTAATCTTTAACTTAGGATTATTATTATCAGATATTTAAAACCATAAAGTTGTGTACAAGATGTCCTCGTTAGATTAGTATAACTGATAAATAGATTTACTAATATTAAATAGGAATACTTGATACTATTATAACTGGGTACAACAAATTAATCATATGAAACGGAATTATTAGTGTTAGATATGAATACTTGAAACTACTAAGCTGAGTGCAAAAAGATGATAAATATTATATTAGATTTGAATAATTGATGAGCAGAATTACAAATAATAATTGATAAAGAGATAAATAGATTTGAATAATTGATAAATAGAATTACAAATGTTAAATAGGAATACTTGAAACCATTTAAATGTGTGCAAACAAAGGGTTAATATTAGATAGAATTATTAGTGTTAGATTGGAATACTTGAAACCATTTAACTGTGGGCAAACAAATGAGCTGTAATAATTCGATTAAAAATAAAGTTAGCTACAAACTAGTCCCTTAGGAATCATGTATATAATATATATGGGTGTGTGTTTCTGTGAGTGAGTGTATGTACGTGTGTGTATGTGTGCGTGTGAGAGAGTGTGTGTGTGTAAACAGAATTTGGCATTAAATAACTTTATGCCATAAAAAATTTTTTTAACTAATAATCAAACATTTGTCTTTCTTTTTTTCTCTAACTTTCCCTTTCTCTGTGTCTAACTTTATCTATCTCTCCCTCTATTTAACCCTTCTGTTTGTTCGGTCTCTCTCTCTCTCTCTCTCTCTCTCTCTCTCTCTCTCTCTCTCACACACACACACACACACACACACACACACACACATAAAATACATTTACTTCATTCTATATCAATGACGCTGGATAATCTTAATGACTTTCATAACCACAAAAATTAATTATACGAGTAAAATATGAATGCAGCTTCCCACCACATCAAAAAATGATTTTCATAGGTGCTTCTAACAATGAAAAACTCGCTGGAATAATGTGTTGAAAAATTAGTCATGTTACATTTATTCTTTATTTCTGCTTTTGGTAAATACAGCTTTAGTCCTAACATTTTTTAGAGACTTCGTATTTTCATTATTGCACGACTTAAAGGGGCGAGTATGTGTGTATACATAAACAAGCAAAGGTGTGTGTGTGCGCGCGTGTGCTCGTGTGTGTGTGTGTGTGTGTGTGTGTGTGTGTGTGTGTGTGTGTGTGTGTTAGGCGCCCCACTGAGATGTCATGATTAAATAGCGAGTGTCAAATGACAAATAATGTCGAGTGAGCTCTGTCCCCACTGGGTGGCACCCTCTTGTGCTCTCGTGTCAAACTAAGCTAGGTTTATTTAATATTTAGAGAACACACTCAGGAAAGATGATTAAAAAAACTTGTCGATTCGCAAGTTTATGAATATGATCTTCATTGAGCCCCCAGTAATATGACCTTGAACCATACGAAACGAATTTTGGCAAATAAGAATAATATCTGCAAGAGCACGTTCCACTAAAATGGATATGAAGCAAAGAAAGAAAGAAAGAAAGAAAGAAACAAAGAAACAAAGAAAGGAAACGAAACGTTTAAAAAGCTTAAAAGACAGAAGGAAAAAAGGAAGAATATGAAAAAGAAGGAAAGAAAAGGGCCAACAAAGAAAAGAAAAAAGGAAAAAAGAAAAGAAGAAATTAGAAAGATTAAGAAAAAAGATGAAAAAATTATCAGTTGACAAAAGGGTCACAGGAAATCAATGCATGGAGTCACCCATTTAGATTTTAACAAAGTTTATATTGCTTAATTGCAAACAACTTATACTGTCTATCTATTAGAGAATCACTTTATGGTGAATGATCAGTCGCTGAATTGCTTACATCACCAGTTTCTGTGTTGTTTACATCACCAGTTTCTGTGTTGTTTGTATATAACAATTCTGATCTTCAGCCAAAATATATCACGGTAATTGCCATTGGTTACACAAACAGATTGCTTATTCAACAAATAACCAGAGATTTGAGCTGACTCCCAAAGTCTACCTTCCACCCTCTGAGGTAATGTACTTGTATATCATATTTAGTACAAAACCCATCAAGAACACAATAAGATTCGAGGGGAGGAATTGTTTAATCGATAATCACGAGTATCGATCGATGATGGAAATAAAAAGTACACACGAGAAAAAGTTGGAGGGGGTGAAAAACTGGCTTATCGAACAAAAGCAAGGGTCACGGCTTTGTAAACAAGTGTTGAACAAACAAATCAAAATTGTGTATACTTAGAAAATTTTCTTTTCAGTCGGACACGATTCTGTTAAGAGAAGAATAGCGATTCATTTTCCAGCGAATATGAAATTATTCATGTCATTAAAATTGAGATGCTTTCGAAAAAATCTTATTGAATAGGTCAATAAGGTCATAAACCTACATCTCACTATTAACTGAATAATAATAATAATAATAATAATAATAATAATAATAATAATAATAATAATTTGCAAAATTGTCAACTTTGTTGTCCCGGCTGACCACGGAAGAAAACTGAAAGAATGGGAAAAGAAAGATAAGTACCTCAACCTTGCTAGAGAATTGAAAAAAACCATGGAACATGGAGGTGACGATGATACCAATTGTAATTGTTGCTTTTGATACAGTAACTAAAGGATTATTAAAGAGAATGGAGGACTTGGATGTTAGAGGACAAGTGGAGACCATCCAAACTACAGCATTACTGAGAACAACCAGAATACTGAGAAGAGTCCTGGAGACTTGAGGAGACTTGCAGTCACTCAAACACCAGTGAAAGACCATCAGCTATAACTGATGTGAAAACTCTAATGGGTAAATAATAATAATAATTATAATAATAATAATACGAACGAGGACTAATTACAGCCATCAGAAACGATACGGACAACACGATAGACGATAGAATGACAACAACTAGGAAACAAAAATGGGAGGGAAAACAACTTTATGGCCGCTTTAAACATCTAATAAACAACATCTCAAACCAGAAAACTTAGACCTGGCTAAGAAAAGGAAACCTTCAGAGAGAAACGGAATCCCTCCTAATAGCAGCACAGGACAACGCCATAAGAACCAATTATATCAAAGCGAGAATAGATAAGACGCAACAAAACAGTAAATGTAGGCTATGCGGTGACAGAGACGAAAGGACCAATCACATAATAAGCGAATGCAGCAAATTAGCACTGAAGGAGTATAAGGCGGGACACGACTGGGTCGGCAAGGTGAGCCACTGGGAAATGTGCAAGAAATTTCAATTCGACCATACAAATAAATGGTTTATGCACAACCCAGCACCTGTCCTAGAAAATGCAACGCGTAAACTCCTATGGGACTTTAACATACAAACGGATCAACTAATCCCGGTCAGAAGACCAGACCTCATAATAATCAACAAAAAAAAAAAGAGAATTTGTAAAATTGTCGACTTTGCTGTCCCGGCGGACCACAGAATAAATCTGAAGGAAAGTGAAAAGAAGAATAAGTACCTCGACCTTGCTAGGGAATTGAAAAAGCTGCTTAACATGAAAATAACGATTATGCCAATTGTGATTGGTGCACAATAACTAAAGGATTATTAAAAGGCCTGGAGGACTTGGAAGTTGGCGGACGGGTAGAGACTATCCAAACGACAGCATTGCTGAGAACGGCCAGAATCCTGAGACGAGTCCTGGTGACTTGAGGAGACTTGCTGTCACTCAAACTCCAGTGAAAAACCATCAGCTAACACTGATGTGAAAAGCTGTAATGAGTAAAAAAAAATAATAATAATAATAATAAGGAATAATCCAGCACTTGGAACTGTCCCTATAGTCTAGGAAAGAGGAAGGGAAAAGTTGGAAATCGGAGGATGAATCGAGACTATCCAGACTACAGCATTGTTAAGATTTGTTAGAATACACAGAAGAGTCCTGGAGACGGACCTGAGTAGACCTGTTGTTACTCAGATTCTTGTGAAATACAACCAATTAACGCTGGGATGAAGAACTTACTAGGAGTGCGATCAGAAACAATCCAAACAGTACAAGAATCAATAATAACTCGAAAACAAAACTGGGAAGAAAAACAATTGTATGAACATTTCAAGCGACAAACAAACAAAATCTCCCTCAAGAAGATTTAGACATGGCTAAGAAAGGGAAATCTTTAGAGATAGACTAGATCTCTTCTAATAACATTACAAAACATCGCTATTAGGACAAACGACGTTAAAACAAAAATAGGTAAAGCGTAAAAAAATAGCAAAAGTAGCTTATATTATTATAGAGACAAAATGACCAATCATATAATAAGTGAATGCAATAAATTAACACCAAAATAGTATAAGACTAGACACGACTTCACACCGAGAGGCCCTGGGTTCGTTACCCAGCGGAACTACCAACCATACATATAATATGTATAAACAGGATTTGGCATTAAATAACCTATAGAGGTTGATATGTCATTAATCCCAACCAACCAACGACTGGTTGGGAGAGGTAATCCACTGTGAATTGTGCAAAAAAAGTTAAATTTAACCATACGAACAAGTACTAATCGCACAACCTTGAATCTATCCAAGAAAATGAGATGCATAAAATTCTCTGGGATTTTGAGATAAACGGATCACCTAATCTCGGCCAGACGACCAGACCTAGTGTTAGTCAACAAAAAGAAATAAAACCCGACGAATAGTAAAATCGAAAGAAAGCGAAAAGAGAGATAAGTACATCGACCTTGCAAGGGAAATTTTTAAAAATGCTGTTCATGAAAGTGACGATTATACTATTGTGATTGGTACTCTTGGTACAGTCACCCAAAAGATTGATGCAAGGGCTGGAGGACTTGGAAATAAAAGGACGAATGGGGACCATCCAAACTACTGCAATTTTGAGATCGGTCAGAATACTAAGAAGAGTCCTGGAGACTTGAGAAGACTTGTTTTATCTCAAATTTCAGTGAAAGACCATCAGCTAACGCTGATGTGAAAAAATCTCAATGAGAGATGATAATTATATTGTTTCCGAAGAACCTGGAAAAGATTCTAAAGAACAGGACATCTATGGAAGACTCGAGACCATTCAAACTTCGCCACTGCTAGGATACTTAGAAGAGTCCTGGAGATCTGAGGAAATGGGCTGTCACTGAGACCCTAGTGGGGAAAAACACCCGTTAAAAGGTGTAATATAATAATATTTTCCGTGACACAAACAGATTACTAAATCTTGCTAATAGAACGGTTTCGGTTTCTTTGTTTAATGGTATATCAACCTTTGCAGATTATTTAATGCCAAAGACATCCATTTAGAAGAACAGTAGTGATGCTATTTAACTCTTCCCAAGGGTATTTGTCCGAAAGTGAACGTAATAGCACGACTGGAGTTCGAGCTCGTTTACTACAATTCCGCAGTCCATCGCTTTAACCATTACACCACGAGAACATCCCCGCTAATAGAACACGCGCGCACACACACGCACGCACACACACACACACAGAGCATATATATATATATATATATATATATATATATATATATATATATATATATATATATATATATATATATATATATATATATATATATATATATGACGTATGTCAATTCGGTAAATCTACCAAATGTTTTCTTTAATTATTTCTGTGTAAACGTTTTAGAGCAAAAGATTGTTTAGTATGTGTGTGTATGAGGATAACGTAGGCAGGGAATCAATGGCACAAGGTGGCTGAGTCAATTTCTTACCTATGCGATCATCCGACAAGTCTGAGGCCCTTGATTGGATGCTCAGATAGATAGATAGATAGATAGATTATAGTCGTAGAAGTTAGTTTGATTTGGTTTGGTTGGATTTTATGGCATATCAACCATTGTAAGTTACTTAAAGCTAAATCCTCTTTATACATATATATTAGATATATGATTTGTAAACATATTTTGTTAATAATATTTTTAAAGGAAACTTTTGCACACAGTTAAATGGTTTCAAGTATTTCTATCTAATACGAATAATTCTATTAACTATTAATCATTTGTTCACCCAATGTTAAATCGTTTTAAGCCTTGCAATGTAACAGTAACAATTTAGTATCAGTCATTTATTTACACAAGTTCAAATTGATATATATATATATATATATATATATATATATATATATATATATATATATATATATATATATATGATTTGTAAGTGAATAGTTTGTCGTTAATTTCATTTTTAAATGAGTTAGAACTAATTTGTTTGTACACTAGTATTTGCTATTGTTTCAACTCAGTTAAATGGTTCAAATTCTTACAATCTAACTCTAGTAATTCTATTTAATATTAATCATTTGTTTGCAGACAGTAGAATAATTTAATGCAGATCCTTTGTTTGAACACATAACTCATTAGTAGGACACCGGGTCAGAGTGAACCTGGAAGCCATGGCAATTAAGGGGTTTTTCACATTCCTTAAATCTCCGAGGCTGGGACATCACTATCAGATGGCTTAATGTCATATCAAGGACACTTGTTGGTGGGGATCTTACCTCTCTACAAGGATGCAATCGGTGTATTCTACAGACCAAGCTAATTAAGCAAAGGATAGATAGATAGATAGATAGATAGATAGATAGATAGATAGATAGATAGAATTAGAAACACACGACGTTAAAAATACATCGTCACTAAAATACTTGCTTCTATAAACGTGTGCATGTTTTTATTTATACATTTCAGAAGACGGTATATACTTTATGTAATTCTATTTGCAATTATATTATTCTGATAATGGGAAGTCTAGTATTTAAAAAAAACTATCATCTTCCAAAAGTCAACAGATTGAAAAAAATATTTGGAAAGATATCAAATTCAAATCTTTTACAACGACTCTATTCCTTCTTAAGAATTATTTTCGCAGAGATGATTGTATAACTCGACGATTTTTGTCTTGTATATTTGTGGCATGCAAACGAAATTCACAACGAAAACAACGACCGAGAAGTGGGCTTTTTCTATTATGCGTTAATAGATTGCCGTTAAACAGAATATGCAATTTCTTTTCTGTTTCTTTTTCTTTTCGCTGTTTCTCCTTGAAGACGACAGAGCATGGCGCAAAGGTAGTAATTGTTTCGTAAGAAATTTTCTTTTATCGAAAATAAGGTTATTGCCGATCTCATGCCAAATTCGGTCCTATCGTATGGTGGGAATGAAACCATCTAACCTTCATTTCGGCTTTAATCCCGCTCGAAAACTTTTCAGAAAAAGTTCTGTCATATGTTACACTGTGAAATAATGGAGCACATGTTCAATGACGTTTAATAACTTTTCATAGAATCCATCCACTTATTTTCTTTTTTCCACTGGAAGCTGAAGTGGTTTATATATTTCGCCAAAGATGTAAAAAAAAAAAAAATTAAAAAATAAAACTAACGACACAAACGTTAAAGAGATTTTTTTCTTTTCTTTTTCTCTCTGGCCGGTCTCAGCCATTAGTGGCTGGCATTGGAATAAGTCTTCTCTGTTTTCGGTTTCTAATTTTCTGGCAACAGTTCTATCTCGGCTTATATTACAGGCATAGATGAGAACTCTTTGCCAAATAAGAGAAATCACAATGGCAAAAGTGTTAATACTGATACGTAGGCAGGCGAACAGGTGACTGTTCCTTGCTGTCACTTCCTCGACCAGGAACCCAAAGTTGTGGATCCCACATTGTCACTGGGATTTAGAATGTGCCGGCCGTATCTCCTGCAGAGGAGTAACACCTCTCCTCGCCCCACAAATAGGAATGTCCTGGGTATGACACTAAACTGCATCTGATGGTGAGGCTCCAGTTCTGGAGATTTGAGATATATGGAATAATCCCCATCACTGCCATTACTTCAATGTCCAATCTGAGCAGGAGTTGTAGCATCTGTTGGGGTTCGATCTATGGACCAAATAGATCTGTTTCAAAAATATTCGTATTCGATAGGACTGTGTACAAAAAAAAACTCCAAAGAAACGATTGCCCTAAAACTATGAATATGAATGCACAATGAACGCAACGCTATTCCATAAGCTCGGCATAAAATAACTCCAGATTGGTTGACATGCTGATAAAAATGAACAACAATGAATTACATTAGAACACGTAATGAAATTCACGATTATTTCATTGAAAAAAGACTTAATATCGATGATGATTTTGCTTGAACCAAAAGAAAACGTCTTATTTTATTTGTATATATGAAGATATTCACTGAAATTTCAAGAGTCATTTTTATAAACGATACTTCTCTGCACTTACAAATAAAAGGATCAAATTCTTAATAGATTATTTGGGTAGTTTTGGGATGACTTCATTAGGGAGTTATTCAAGATATTTTGTTTTATTTTGATTTTGTTTTTTTGTTTTGTTTTGTTTATTGTTTTGCTTTTTATTTTTTGTCTTTGTTCTTGCTTTTGGGGGGGTGTCTTGTTTTTTGGGTGAGTGGGGGTCCTTTTGTTTTTTATTGCTTTTTTTTTAATCTGATAATTTAGTAGTTTTGTCTCATATATCAAAACTTTAATTTAGTAACCACCCTATCGGTGAGACTTACAATATGCTGACTATATCCCTTGATAAGGCTCCAATTTTGAAGTTCTGAGAAGTGTGGAGTACTCTTTAATTGCCATTACCCCTCGCCAGCAAAGTGGAAATTTCTAATATGGTAACACAATTTAATAGGCAATTAGAATACGCAGGTCAATATAATGGAGTACCCGGTAAGAATTAAACTCACTCCAGTAGAAATTGTTCTCGAAACAAGCTTATTAACTACAGTTTTATATGATTACAAAGTCTGATTTGATTTTGCAGAGGTAGGGGTAACCTTATCGATGATACAAATTCAAAAATCCGTAACCTTCACTCTTCTTTGTGTCCCTGTGGCGAAGGGGCTAAAGTCCCAGACAGCTAGACAGTTGTAAATGAATTCGATCTCACATCGAGCTATTACGATCACTTTCAGACAAGTAACATTTGGAAAGGCATGAACTCCCTTATCCCTCAGCTATGGGTTGAATATTACCATTAATGTTCTTCTACAAAGACAGCTTTGTCATTAAATAAGCTTTCAGATAATTCGAATATGCCCCAACATTTTTATTTTGCTAACACGACTGATATTATCATTTCGAAAAACCATAAGCAAGCAGATATTCCCATCCATCTGTAAATTAGCCTAACATTTTATGTTAGACACCAATGGTCCGGGAGACCTGGGTTCAATCCCAGGTCAAGTCATACCAAAGACTTTAAAAGTGGTACTTGATACCTCCTTGCTTAACACTCAGCAATATAAGGTACGTATCAAGGGTAAAGTGGAGTAATCCAGGGAAAGGAGTAGCGCCCTCCCCTACACCTCGGTGTAGTAGCTATTGAAAAGGGAGCCTTCGGGTCGCCCTCGACTAAAGGGAGACAACTTTACTTATACACTAATAAACGGTATCCCTTTTTGTGTTGCCTTTTTTATGTCTGTGATTTCTGTCTCGCTAAAGAAAACAGTTCATATGTCACTAGATTACCTCCAGATTGGACTTTTTAATCAGAGATATCTTTATTCGAACATCCAGCCAGAGGCTAGAGAAGACAAATAACATATCCAATACTCTAGCTTTTTGCAGCTTGAATTCTACGCTAAAGTAAACCCTTTTGTTGGTAGATTTTTCTTTTAATCCTGGTTGAATGAGCAAATTATTTTCAGAAAGTTTGCAAAATAGAGGATATGTTCCAACAAACCTGAATGAAAAAAAGAAAACTTAATAATTTAACCAGCACATCTATGTCATGATACGATAGCAGGAAAACAATAAAGAACTCACTTTTAATTATGGTATTTTGCCAAACAACCTTTGCACACTCCCACAGCACAGTAGAAGCTCCTATTGATATTTCTGTACATTAACATTGAATTGGTCAACGAGTAGCCAATGGGAAAATGTGTTACACAAAGCTAACGCCAAGAAAAAATGTCGCTCTGCTTGCAAAAGGGTTAAAGTTAATTTAGTCAGAACGCACAGACCCGAGGCAAAGTCCACAGATACTCAGATACTAAGAAGTACAGATTCAGACGGAAATAAGCATGTCCTTTTTATGCTTATATATATTTGGGAGAGGGTTACTACTTATTAAATTTATTTATAAGCAATAAACATGTGAAATATACACATTCACAAGCATACACGAATGCACACACATATATATATATATATATATAAAGGTAGAAAAACTTTCATACCACTTAGGAAAACATTTAAAACTATGTTTATTATAGAACAGATATAAATCGATATATCTTCATTTTAAAACCTAAATTTGTTTACTTTTAACTAAATACCAGTCGTACGTCTTCTCTCGTGGATCCCAAAACTGAGAGAACAATACTGACACAGTATCAGTTAAATACGAATATTCGTACTATTTGCTCTCTCTGAAAAATTCCAATTTCAGTTTTTTTAGGAAAAGAATATTTTATCATCAAAATCTCTGTGCATATATCCACAATCTGTTATGCTTTTATGTCTATATATATATATATATAGGTTTGTGTGTGTGTGTGTGTGTGTGTGTGTGTGTGTGTGTGTGTGTGTGTGTGTGTGTGTGTGTATTATACATTTTTTACTGTAGAGAATCTAAGTTTTCTAAATTTTTGAGAAGAAGCTAAATGATTTTTGCCGTTCGAGGTTTTCGGACTCGTGTCTTCATCTTTATTAACAACGTTAGTAATGATATGGATGCATATCAAGAAGAAATGATTAGTTTAAGACCTAGCCCCCATCGTAACAACTACCCAGATCGCATAACATCGGCTCCAAGAAACCTGGATTGGAGCATAGAAGACGATACCCGAAAACACACCACAGTATGTCTACCCTATGTCAAAGGCCTCACCGAAAGGATCCAAAGGATATGTAGTCCATATGACGTCAGGACAATATTCACAAGTGGCTCAACTCTCTGGAGATATCTCTTCCATGTCAAGCCACCAATAGAATTCAACATGATCAAGAACTATGTGTAGTCCATCCATTGCTGTTGTGGTAAAGTATACAAAGACGAGACATGCCGCCCAATAAAAATAAGGCTAGAAGAACATCGGAAAGCAGTAGTCCAAAGTGAAATTGAAAAGTCAGGTATAGCAGACCATATATGGAAAGAAAAGGGAAACCATCTGCTCTTATGGATTAAACTTGCAATAATTGATAGAGATGAGCACTGGAGAATTTGACGCTTTTAGGAATTAGCACATATGTTGGGCTACAATGACCTGTTGAGTAGACTAAATATAGAGATCAATACAATATCGGAA
Source organism: Sepioteuthis lessoniana (assembly GCA_963585895.1). Taxonomy (NCBI): domain Eukaryota; kingdom Metazoa; phylum Mollusca; class Cephalopoda; order Myopsida; family Loliginidae; genus Sepioteuthis; species Sepioteuthis lessoniana. The sequence continues at coordinate 67,053 of CAUZXS010002688.1, forward strand.
CCAATAATCAAAAAGGTTAGAAAAAAAGAGAAAAAAGAAAAGAGATTGGAATATGAGCTCAAGTAAAAAAAAACATACATAGTGGTAGTAATCATGGTGATGTGAGAATATTAAATTCATAAGCCGCAAAAATTCACTTAGAACTGTCCAGAAGGACACAGCGTAACGGTTATAGGCGTTGGTTCCTTAGCTTCTAAAGAGACAATTATCTGGAGGTTGCAGGTTAAATACTGACTGCAGGCGAGTTACAATACAGGAATACTTAATAATTCTAACCGGTTATGCTTAATGGAATCAGAACAAGCGACCCCCGTGGATTAAATAGAGGACATGGTTCGAAGTTCCGAGGAGGAAGAAGGCCGAAGGACATATCGACCGAAACGTTTTGAATATAAAGATGAAGACTACAGTTCGAAAACCCTGAACGAAAGAAATAGAGGATCTAAATACACAGATTTGGTTTCGTTTCTTTGCTCAATGGCATATCAACTTTCCTTTAAGAATGACAGTAATGGTTTAATTTAACCCTTATCTGGGTGGAGAGGGTAAGAGGTTCCTCTTTCCGACTGGAGTTTGAACTCGCTTGGTAAGATGTCGCAGTCCAACCCATTAGTCCTTACTCAACAGGTGCTCCTCCTCTTCTATTATGGGAATACTGAGGTATTTGAATTTTTGATTTGCGCAACTTTTTATTATATCCTAAACAAAATTTCATCAAGAGAATAAGTTTTGTGGACGAGGAAGACTTTAAAAGAAATACGACGACGCAGTTTCCTGCCATATAAATAGAAGGGTTTTAGATGTGCTTTGACTAATTAAAAACTCGAAGGAATAAGTGGGTTGAATACCAAGAGGACTATTTTAGAGAAAATTAACGTTTCATTCATTGTTCATTTATGTTTTTGTAAATACAGCTTCAGAATAGAAACTTTTTTACTTGATCCACTCTGACATAAAGTGATAGTATCTGTTAAGACCCCCTCTTAGGATCAAATAGATGTTTTTTAAACAAATTTCGATTCGATTGGACCGTGTACAAAAAATTCTAAGAAAAACTACTCAAAAAATGAAAATTTGAATGTACAATTGTCCTTAATTGGAAATCGGAAAAGTCCGCAATAAATAAATAAATAAAATTAATTCTCAGATTTAAAAAAATGAATGTACAATAAATGCGATCCTCTAACCTCAAGCCATAAAACAATCCTAGACGGGTTAATGTGCCATTAAAATCGATCGTTCAATAAATCGTTGATACTTTTTAACTCTTTCCAACTCTAATTTATTCGAACAGTTATCCTCATCTTGGTTTTTATAGTTACAACATTTTGACCATGGTACTCTTCACACTTATCAAATGTCTGTCGTTATCGCTGACCATGTAATTTTGAACCTGACCATTTTTTTCAATCCCCAGGGGTAGATTTTTCTCATCATGCTGCCCATGTTCAGTTAATTATCGTAATGTTGTTTATCTACCTATACTACTGAACTATACCAACCAGGAATTGAACTGATAACCACCACAACACCCTATATTTGTCTGATTAAATCCATACACACTGAGAATTCTTTATTTCGAAAATTCGGAAATTTCAAGAGTATTCCATCAATTCTTTTATAATTTTCTTTTTTCTTTTTGTTTGTTTGTTTGTTTGTTTTGTTTTGTTTTGTTTTTTTTTTTGTTTTGTTTTTTGTTTTTTGATAGAGCAAGAGACTATCTACCGAATTTTTTGAGGTTAGTCTTGTAAATGACGAAAAAAAACAAGAATTCCTTTATTATTGGAAAGGATTTCGCGATCGAATATACGAAGCAAATATCTGGAAATTTCGTTTTTCTTCATGCCTCCAAGACAATGAATCTTATCTAGAAAACATGACAGGAATTAAGGATGCGTTTCCCTCATTTAACAAAATTCTCTACCGAAATGCACATTAAACGAACAGAATTTGAAGATCTTTTTTTTTTTCATTCCGAACTACGTTTTAATACAGACCCCCCCAAACCCATCAACTTTCTATACCTTTCTAGTTTTACTTACCTTCCATGATTTTTTTTTCGATTCATTGTTTATATTCATTTTACACACATTTCCTTTATAACACCTCTAACGCTTCATTTTAACTCTTTTTTTGTTTGTTTGTTTTTTGTTGTTGGGTTTTTTTTTGTTTTTTTTTGCAATGTTAGTGTTTTCGTGAGATTATTATTATTATTATTATTATTATTATTATTATAATTTTTATTATTATTATTATTATTATTAATGATTTTTCTTCCCCCTCTGCCTGTTAGATTCGCACGCAATCGAAAAACAAGGATTTAACAGGAAAACAAAAATCGATGTAATGTACAAAAAAATAATAACGTGGCTGCAAACAAGATTCAGTTCGTGTCGTTGTTATCAAAATATTATTAACAATACTCAATCTGTATATAGGAAAGAACCTCCGTGGAGCAGTGGCTATCGTTCTGGACAGTGACATCGTTGTAGGCGAGTTCGAGCTCCAGTCACCCTATTATGTTTGCTTTCGGACTAATACCCTTGCGAAAGATATTAAATCCCCTACTCCCTCCTACCAGTTATGGGTTAAATAGTACCACTACTGCCCTCCTATAAAGATGGCTTTGGCATTGAATAACCCGCAGAGGTTGATATGCCATTTAGCTAAGAAACCAAACCAGGGTCTTATGTTTTACGTTGTTTTTACTTCATATGTACAATCTAGATATTTGTCTTGCCCAGTCAGCTGGGGCTGTAGAATACATCGACTGCACCTCTACAGAGGAGTAAGACCCCTACCCCAACCCAACGAGTGTCCTGATAATGACACTAAACAATCTGAGGGTGAGGTTCCAGTGATGCTGGAGCTTTAGGAAATGCGGAGTACCCCTTCATTACCATTGCTCCCAGGTCCACTCTGCTCCAGAATGGTAACACCTGATAGGGCCCTATCTATGGGTTAAATAGAACTAACTGCATTCTTATGCTAAATTGATATTGTTTGAATTGGAACTGTTTGACTAAGTTGAATAACTTGAAATAGAAATGTTTTTGACAATTAAACTGTACTTACATTTAAACTGCGAGCTTATGCTAAACTCAATAGATTGAAATGGAACTGACTTTGACTTTCAAATTCTGCTAACACTAAACTGAATTGTTTAAAATAGAACTGTTTTGATATTTAACTGCGTGTATACAAAATCTAGACTGATTTACTTGAATAAAAACTGTTTGAATAAACTGAACAGCTTGAAATGGAAATCTTTTCGACAATTAAACTGTTTATTCGTGCTAAACTGAATTGCTTGAAATAGAACTGACTATTTCCATAAACATGGATTTGGCGTTAAATAACCGACAAAGGTTGATATGCCATAAACCCAACCAACCAACCAAACAAACTAGATATTTGTCCAACTTTCCATTTTAATTTTATTATCTACTGGAACAAGAAATCCCCTCACAGGCAAAATGTATTATTATTACTTACTCTTTTAGAGTTTTCACATCAGTATTAGCTGATGGTTTTTCATTGGAGTTTGAGTGACAGTCTCCAGGACTTTTCTCAGTATTCTGGCCGTTCTCAGTAATGCTGTCATTTGGATGGTCTCTACCTGTCCGCCAACTTCTACGTTCTCCAGGCCTTTTAATAATCCTTTAGTTATTGTGCCAAAAGCACCAATCACATTTGGTACAATCGTCACTTTCATGTTCCACAGCTTTTACAATTCTCTAGCAAGGTCGAGGTACTTATCCTTCTTTTCCCATTCTTTCAGTTTTATTCTTTGGTCAGCTGTGATAGCAAAGTTGACAATTTTACAAATTCTCTTTTTTTGTTGTTGATTATCATAAGGTCTGGTCTTCTGGCCGAGATTAGATAATCCGTTTGTATGTCAAAGTCCCATAGGAATTTATGTGTGTCATTTTCTAGGACAGGTGCTGGGTTGTACATATACCATTTGTTAGTGTGGTCAAATTTAAGTTTCTTGCACATTTCCCAGTGGATCACCTTTCCCACCCAGTCGTGTCTCGCCTTATACTCCTTCTGTACTAATTTGCTGCATTCGCTTATAATGTGATTGATCGTTTCGTCTCTGTCACCGCATAGTCTACATTTACTGTTTTGTTGCGTCTTATCTATTCACGCTTTGATATGATAGGTTCTTATTGTGTTGTCCTGTGCTGCTATTTGGAGAGATTCCGTTTCTCTTTTAAGGTTACCTTTCAGGTTTTCTCGTGTTAGGTGGTGTTCATTAATCGTTTAAAACCGCCATAGAGTTGGGTTTTTTTCCCATTTTTGTTTTCTAGTTATTGTCATTCTATCGTCTATCGTGTTGTCGGTATCTTTCCTGGTGGCTGTAATCAGTCCTCGTTCGTGTTTTTCTATGTAGTCTTCGAGCCGTTGTATCGATGCGTCAACGCTGTCTTCGATGCTGGCAAGTCCTCTTCCTCCCTCCTTTCAAGATACATATAGTCTGTCAATGTCGTGTTTGAGATATAATGCCTTATGCATGGTCATTAGTTATCTTGTACTTTGATCCATTTGTTTAAGTTCATCTCTAATCCACTTGAGAAATGGTCCCGAATATATAACGAGGGGCACAGTCCAAGTATTTATTCCTCTGGTGAGGTTTCTGCTTGAGAGATTTGTCTCAAGTAGTTTTCATGTTCTCCTAAGATATTCTTTTTGAATTTTGTCTTTCATTTCCACTTGTTTGATGGTTTCAGCCTCCAAGATACCCAAGTATTCGTAGGTTTCATTTTCTCCGAGCGTCCTAATTTTGTCTTGATTTGGTAGTTCGATTCCGTCAGTTAGATGTCGTTTTCCACTTTTCATGACTAGCAAGGCATATTTTTCAATGCCGAATTCCATTTCTATGTCCTGACAGTATATTCTAATGGCGTGTATGAGGCTTTCCAGTTCTTTTTCATTTTTTGGAAATAGTTTGATATCATCGATGTACATTAGGTGATTGAACTTTTCTTGCGATCTGCTGAGTTTGTATCCGGCTGTGCATTTTCTGAGTATGTGGTTAAGTGGCATCATGGCTATTATTATTATTATTATTTGTAGTAGTAGTTGTAGTAGTAATTTGGTATGATAATCTGGTATGGATTGAATGATCTTCACGAATCTCAGTCAGCGAGAATTTTGAAGATTTTAATTTCTAAGACAAATTCTCGTTTATTTTGTGAAATCTTTATCTTTTGCACAATTCATAATCGAATCCCAATCCCGACGAGTCATGTCTATTTTGTATCTTTTCTCAGCTAACTTTCTGGATTCATTAATTATATCTTTGATTCTCTCTCTCTCTCTCTCTCTCTCATCGCCATTTTCGACTCTTCTTTATTTGGATTAATGGAAGTATTTCACTCTTTGCTAATTTTTAAAATCAATTTTTAACTCGTGTTTTTTCAATGGAGTCCGAATATTATACGTTTGAATGTTATACATCTAAGCATTCTTGCCGATCTTAACAGTGCTGTGGTCTGAATCGTCTCGATTCTTCCTTTGATCTCCAGTTTCTCCGTTCTATTTTCCAATCCCACAGGAACAGTTCCAAGTGCACCAACTACTACTGGTATCACTGTCCTCTTGAAATTTCCATTGCTTTTTCAGCTTTATGGCAAATATCCGAGTATTTATCTATCATCTTGTTTCCTTTTAGTTTTACTCAGTGGTCCACAGGAAAGGCAAAATTCTCTTTTTTTTTTTCTTTTTTTTTTTTTTTTTTGTTAATCAAAACAAGGTTTGATCCTCTGACCGGAATTTGGTGATCTGCATGTCTCTCAAAATTCTAAAGAATTTTATGGATCACATTTTCTCGGAAGAACTCTAGTTTGTGCATAGACCATTTGTCAGCATGGTAAAATTTTAATCTCTTGCACAATTCCCAGTGGATCATCTTTCCCACCCAGTCGTGACTACTCATGTATTCTTTCGCGCCGATTTGCTACATTCGATTATTATACGGTTAACCACCTCATCTTTGTCTCTATATCACCTACACTTGCTTTTCTGTTGCAAATTAATTTTCGCTTTCATATAATTTATCCTTATGGCGTTGTTTTGAGCTACTATTCGAAAAGATACTGTTTTTCTATTGAGTTTTCAATTAGTTTGCCATGTCCAGGGTATCTTGGGTACAAACTCCTCAATTTTTCTCTTGAAGTATCCGTACAGTTGTTTTTCTTCCCATTTTTGTTTTCTAGATTTTGTAGTTTTACTATTTGTCCTTCTGTTGACATTGCTGTTCCTGGTTGCGGTAATTAGTCTTTCTTTGTCCTTTTTTTGCGCATTCATTGAATTCCCAAATTGTTCCATCGACACGATCATTAATGCAGGTGAATCTTCTTCCCCCTCCTTTTCTATACACATAGAGTCTGTCTATGTCATCGCTCAGGTGTAAGGTCCTCTGCATCGTCACCATCATCATCATCATCATTTTATTATCATTATTATTATTATTATTTCTTTGGCTTCTGCTTTTACAAGATTTCGCTCTAGGAAATAATTGAGCAAACGACTATTAGTTGATAAGATCTTGAGAATATCCAATTGAGTTGCATCGCAGACATCACAAAATTTGTCCTTGATACAAATAGTTGAAAGAGATTTAATCATTGAAAATTTTATAATCTCATAATCGTATCAATTTGCTTGTCAGAAGAAAACAGCAGATAGATAGATAGATAGATTATTTCACATTATTCAATTTTGAATAGGAAAATAAATAATTATTTTAAAAATTAGGTTATATATCTATATATAAGAATTTGGTTTATAGTTTGCGTGCGCATGCGGTGTGTGTGTGTGTGTGTGTGTGTGTGTGTGTGTGTGTGTGTGTGTGTGTGTGTGTGTGTGTGTGTGTGTGCATGGAGTCCATAAAATTGTGTCGTCAAAATAACGTTAGATAACATACAGAAGTGATTTAATTTTCATATCCAGCTTTAAATATCAAATTATAACAAATAACTGTTTTATTATTCATTTATCATCTGGTCTTTTGTGATCTTTATAAATAAATGATAGTTTTGTTGATAGCTTTTAAAATAAATTGACAGAGTCATACAGCTAAAACCATTTTCTGCAATTAAACCGATAACGACTTTAACCTTTAAATCACAGTCTGGATGTATATAAAAACAAATTATCTGCAGTTGATATATTTTGAAATCTAAGAAATTTTAAATACGTATTTTTTAAAGTATTGTCACAGCAATAATAATCTAAATTACTTAGTTTGAGTTTTATTTTAAAAAATAGAAGCAGTTTACCTTTGTGCTTCCATTTTTTTCAGGTGTTAATCAAATCAAGATGATTAAAGCATGAAAATAAACTATAAACATTCATAGTGTTTAACTCTTTTTTTTTTAAATTCAAAATAATTTGTTGTCTGACTTTCTTGGACGAAGCTTGATGATTTTTATTATTCAGGGTTTTCGGACTATTGTTTTTGTTGTTATATTCTCAACGTTTCTACTGATGTATCCTCCAGCCTTCTTCAGGTGCTTCATGTCGAACTCGGGAGCCTACACGGAACTTCGAACTACGTCCTTTATTTAATCCCCGAGAATCGCTTGCTCTGATTCTGTTCACCCTAACCGGGTACAAGTATTACATATTCTTGTATTGTTACTCGCCTCAATCGAAACCATTACGCTATGTGTCCTGCTGATTATAGGTGTTGGTTTCCTTAGCTTCTAAAAGAGACAATCTTCTGGAGGTTGCAAGTTCAATCCTGAGTGCGGGCGAGTAACAATACAGGATAACTTGTACCCAGTTATGGTTAATGGAATCAGAGTAAGTGATCACTGTGGATTAAATGAATAACGTGGTTCGATGTTCCGTGTTGGCTCCCGAATTCGATAAGAAACACCTGAAGAAGGCTGGAGGACACATCAGCCGAAACGTTGCAAATATAACAAAAAGATGAAGACAATAGTCCAAAATCATAAAAATCAATGTAATTTATTTTCACTATGAAAGAGATCCTCCCAACGAGTGGCCCAGTCGGCTGGGGCTGTAGAATACACCAACTACATTTCTGCAAAGGGTTAAGACGCCCACCCCCTTCGATAAGAGTCCTGGATATGACTATAAACTAAATCTGATGATGAGGCTCCAGTAATGCCGAAGCTTTGGAGAAGTGGAGTACTCCTTCGTTGCTATCACTCCTAGATCCACTCGAACCCCGAGTGGCAGTAACATTTTTGGGTCTTATCCATGGATTAAATAGAACTATTAATCCTTTGCAATACTTAAAATCATCTTATTGTGTGCAAACAAATTAATTTTAAATTGAATTATCAGTGTTACATATCAGTACTTGAAACTTATTAACTGAGTACAGACTGATGCACTCTGTCGAATAGAATTATTAGTGTTAAATAGCAATACTTGAAACCAGTTAACTGTGTATAAACAAATAAGCTTTGACTTGTTTCAAATGTTACCAAGAAAATGGCTCATGGTTAATTGAAATGCTTGTGTTAAATAGCAATACTTGAAACCATTTTACAGTCTCCAAACAAATGAGTTCCAAATTGTTTAAAATGTTATCTAAAAACTATTCGCTTATAAACAATATATAATATATATGTATAAACAGGATTTGGCAAGCAACCTAAAATATATTACGAGCAAAAATATACGAAAAAAATTATACGAAAAAAAGTCCAGCATCATTTTTACACTGTTATACGTTTATCTAAGAAACGTATTTCGAATTTTCTGTATCTTTTGGTCAATCAATTACCGTAGGTCATTTACAAACCTTAAAAAATAAAAATCAGTACAGAAAATGGTTATCACATGAACTTCGAGAAAAAAAAAATCAGTTCACCTTCAAACGACTGTCTTACTCTTCATAGGGCGCCTCGGGTGGTGTAATGGTTAGCGAACTAGACAAGCAAACATTTACGAGTGAGTTCGATTCTCATTGGGTGCCCCATTCATATGGCCTCGTACCACATCTAAATAAATAATCTTAGTAAATTACGACTGTCTTACACTTTACGTTTTGATGTGAAACTGTCATTTTTGTACAAGAGAGTCACGAGAGATAAATAGAGAGATTTATTACAAGAATCTAAACAAAGAAAATCGTGTCTAAGTTTATGATAGATTCGTTTTAACATGTCAACCTATTATCCATTTATATTAACAATTCTTATGTAATTTCTTAGGTTGTTTTGCACACCATTATATGATATCAAGTATTCCTAACTAATACAAATAATTCTAAACAGATTCATTTGACCCAATGATTGGATCATAAAGGGTACTACCACTCCGGGTCAGAGTGGACCGGGGAGTAATGGTAATGAAGGAATGCTCTACTTTCCCAAAGCTTCTGACCTGACTACCAGACGTAGTTTAGTGTCATTCCCAGGACACTCTTGGTGGATATCAACTTTCTCCACGAGATATATCTAGCGTATTCTAAACCCACCCGACAGGGAGTGTGTCTAAATTCAGAACTGTCTGAAATATCTCAAATGAAAGCTGAGGAAGAAAGAAACCTCTGTAATTGATGAAATTCAAAGGGATTTTCATAACGAACTTCTACAAGCCACTGTGATCAAATGGCTTATTTGAATGATTCATTAAAAATACTTTTTTTCTGTGCAAGGAAGTTGTCCATTGATTCTTCCGCATTGCTTTATCCATCCTCATGTTACAAATTCGACGCAGCAAATAATCATAGGAATTATATGGGAAGTTCTTTCAGGTACAGCATCTTTTCTAGGGACTATCTCTTGTTTCACTCCATGCAATATTCTCCGTCTTACCATTGGCCCTAACAAATTTCCAAATATCAAGAAAAAATTCCTCGAAAAATTCATATCATTAAATGTGTAATTTAAAACGACAACTAGGAGATCTGGTTGTCGGCAGCAACTGTTGGGACCTAGCAATTTTTTCATGATCAACAATAAAATGTTACCTTGAATTTTCTATTGTATAGGAACGAGGAGACATCCGTATTCTCTTCCATTTAGTATTTGTTGTATTTTATATTTGTGGCTATTGGAAGGTGACTTATTAAACGACAATAAACTAGAGAAAAAGACTTTTAGTTCCTGTTAACTCACAAAATGTTAGCATCAAGTCCCGAGTCAATAAAGATTAGTCAACCCATTTCAATATTAAGTATAGAAATATATTTCTTCTGAACAGGAAAAAGAGACATTTAATGACCCACGTGAGTCTGGTTTTTCATATTCATTAGAAGCTTCAATTTTCCCAGAATACAATGTTGATGGTTATTTATTTCTGATAGGATGTTGTTTATAGCTTATACCAAAAGGGTAATCCAACAGTAGAGTGGCAAACAAACTTTTGATGGCATGTAGAGACTCACTTACAAATTTGCGCATATAAATCTAAGTCCTCGATATCAAAGTATATTAATCAATATGATGACTGTAAAATATCTGTACACAAATCAAATTGACAGCCACAAGAGAGACATGATAATTCTTTCTTTTTTTTAACCTTTTGGTCTTTTCCTGTTTTCCATGAAAATCCTTCATTTTTTTTTTTTTTTTTTGACATTTTGGTATGTGGAAGGATGCGTAAATGTAATGGAATTACGGAAATAAGATTGAATTTTGTGTATATCTTATTCGGATATTAAGTTTCATTTCATTTTCCGTTGACGCCAAATGATAGACAACAAATATTTCATGACAACAAATAAAAGGAACATTTGCTGAAGAGGAATTGGTCACAATATGGTAAATTCTTTCATTCCACTGTCAGCTGTGGAAAAATTCAACTGATTCCATTTCTTTTGTAGAAGAATACATTTTTAGAATATTTTCTTTGGAGGCTTTCAGTCTATCCGAAAACTCTTTTATTCATTTCTCTTTGGAATGAGGAGACAAACAAACATTATTCATGGTAATGTTCTAGACTCAATAAGAAGCACGAAGATTCGCCCTCATTTCACCATTTATAAAACTACAAGAAAATTTTGAAATGATGAGTAAATGTTACTCCTAGCCCATATGGTTATCAGAACGGCTATTTCGAGTAATTCCCCTTGATTGTATCTCTAGAAGCAATGTAAGTAATCTTCTCACCGGGTAACATCCGACAGGTTATACTGGGTTACTGTGGCATTGTAAGACGGAGGCGCGCTTAGCGTAACCGTTATCGTTGTAAGAAATGGAATCTGTGACCCCAGTTCAATTCCTGGACGAGGCTGATTGTGTTTCATTTTTCGCTAGCTATCTAGATATGAACAGACTTAGAGTTGATCTTTTCCCAAGGGTATTAGTCTACCCAGCGGTTAGAGTGTTCGCCAATGGCCCGGGAGACCTGGGTTCAATCCCAGGTCGAGTCATACCAAAGACTTTAAAAATGGTACTTGATACCACCTTGCTTAACACTCAGCATTATAAGGTACGGTTCAAGGGTAAAGTGGAGCAATCCTGGGAATGGAGTAGCGCCCTCCCCTACACCTTGGTGTAGTAGCTATCGAAAAGGGAGCCTTCGGGTCACCCTCGACTATGGTCGCTAACTATTAGTCTAAAAGAAAATGTTATAGACCAACCAGAATCTGAACTCGCTTCTCTTCGAAGCCGCAGTCCAGTACGTTAAGTAAAAGCCAATGGAAAACCCTTTTAGATAGATAGATAAATGTAAACAAACTTAGAAAGAAAGAAAACGAGGTAGTTTTCAAGTAGATTCTGACAATTAAATCAAACTTCTGACTTTCTGGCGTATCTAAGCTGCAAAATCCGACGGAAATATTTTTATTGACAAGAGAAGCATAGAAGTCAAAAGTTCTGGCACCTTAAAACCAGTGATCCATGGAGCTGGAACTCGTCAGCCTGTGCAGGCAATCCATCAAAGAGAAGGGAAATTACGATTTCAAATCTTTACTGGCCTGCGGCTCAACACATTTATAGGAAAAGTCTACGAGAATAAACCCTAGAGACAAATCTGCATCTCAAATCTTTTAGACAGTCTGACACGATCTTCCACCGCGTTGTGAAAATTCCTCCAAGGACACAAGTGGCAGCCTGTCTCTGCTCTTGTCCTTAAAACAAAATCAGTGTTATGGAAAGGTATACTTGCTGCAGTTGTAAATGTCTATCTTGATTAACAACTTTTTCAGGTATGTGCTTGAAAGAGCTTCCTCGGCGGGATTTAGAATACACTGACTATATCGCCTGTAATGGAGAAATCATATTTACCAATCCCTCCGCTCGGGCAGGATTTGACACAAGGTCAATTTTTAAGCGGAGTTTAACAGGTTTGAATTCAGAGTTTTCCTTCTCCTAGACTAGTTGCCTCACCAAGGCTGAAGAACCTAGTCTGTCCTACTATTTACCCATAGCTGGAGGGAGAATAATTGGATTCATACCTTTCCCAAGGGTATTAGTGCTATGTGAAATGCAATCAGTCTCGTCCAGGATTTGTACTCGTATCGTCGTGTCCAACTCCTATGACGATAACCATTACACCACGGGCACCTCTCTGCAATGGAGAAATATCCCCCTCAAACGATGGTGTCCTGGGCACGACACTAAAGTAAGGCTTTAGTTCTGGGAAATGCGTAATGCACTTTCACTACCATTACTCCCTGGACTCTTCTGACCCAAAGTGGTAGTTACGGTCCTGTCTATGGATCAGATGGATCAGTTTAAAAATTATTCGGATTCTATAGGACCTTATGCGAAATTCTCTTAAGAAACAACTACACAAAAAATACAAATAAGAAGTTACTGTGAATGTGATTCTCTAACCTCTAGGCATAACATAATCCTAGACGGTTTGACATTCCGTAAAAACAAATGTGAATCTATGATATTACGAGTAACAGGCAAGGATAGATAGATAGATAGATAGATAGATAGATTTTGTCAGCTAACTAGATTCATGAGTGCATAGATATAATCATTCTCATTGAGATGGAAAGTTTGTTTTGATTTCTTTGTTTAATGGCGAATCAACCTTCCGGGGCTATTTAATTTCAAAGCCAACCCTGCAGAAGAACAGCAATGATACTATTTAACCCACTGATGGGAGAATAAGATGGGGTCATACTTTTCCAAAGGGTATTAGTCTGAAAGTGAACGTAATAGCGCAAATCGAATTCGAACTCGCTTAATTCGAGGCTGCAGTCCGGTACTTAAACAATCAGCTAGATAGATAGATAGATGAAATCATTCTGATAGATAGATAGATTGATAGATAGATAGATAGATAGATAGATAGATATGAACAGACTGGGATAGATAGATAGATAGATAGATAGATAGATAGATAGATAGATAGATAGATATGAAAAACTGAGATTGTTGGATTGATAGATAAGTAGATCGATATAAACAGACTTAGATAGATAGATAGATAGATAGATAGATCTGAGCATAGCGAGAAATGTCCAGCAATCGAAAGACATGATTATGACTTAGAAAAGAAAGATATAAATATTTTATGTAGGTAAATTAGAGCCAGACACATCATGTCATCTCATTCCACGATCGAATTGTCTCTTGGAAATCACACAAAACCTTCAAACCAGAAATCAATTCATCGTACAAAGCAAGCAGAACAAATTAAGATCACCAACCTGATGACGTCAATTCATTTTTCTTTCTTCTTTTCTTTCTTTTTTTCTTTCTTTCTTCTAATTCGTCCTTTTCTTTTTCTTTTTTCTTCGTCTTATCTTCCCATTTAAAAAAAAATATATTTACGTTCCCAAATTTCGTATCTTTGAGGTTTCAATTAATAATTATTTTATAAATTTCAATACCGTATCTACGCGTGTAATAAACGACACTTTTAGAAAAAAATTTCACATCAAAAACAAGGCGTTGTTTTATTGCACGAGATGTGTTTTTAATACGTCGAAGTTTTCCAGTTTCTTGGTCTAACCTTACTGAAACTTGGATTCAAATTTTCCCACATAGTCGATACCAAAACAAAAGCTAGTCGTTCAGATAATAAAGTCCTTACGTAACATACATTTTTTACTTCACATTATTTATTATAAATGCGATTGTTTATCATTGGATGAATTTTACTATGTTTGGAATATCCAGCTAAATACGGTAGGCTACATCAAGGTCTAGACATCATTGTTTATTTACGATATATATATATATATATATATATATATATATATATATATATATATATATATATATATATATATATATATATATATATATGCCAGGATCATTAAATAAGTTTCCAGACTTTTTCGTATGGCCACTTTAATTGATAGTACACACATGAAACTCTAGTCCCCTTCGAAGTAATCTGCTCCGCCTGCAAAGCACTTCTTGTACCGTTCCACCAACTTCTGGAAGGCCCCATGGAAGTCCACTTGTGTAGGCGTGCTAATGACCTTCGTCAGAGCCTCTTTCATCTCCTCAATTGTCTCATAACGACAGCCTCTGAGCTTAGGGAATAGCCAAAAGTCACAGGGAGCAAGATCTCGACTAAAGGGAGGCTGAGGAACTGTCTGGATGCCCATCTTGGTCGAATAGTCTGTGACAAGGATGGAGTTGTGAACTGGTGCATTGTCCTGTTGGAAATGCCACTGACCCGATTTGAAGAGTGCTGGCTTCTTCCGACAGAATCTCTTCCTGAACTCCCTTAAAACCTCAACCCTTTGGGCAATCAACTATGGTGTTCTCACTTCCTTACTCTTCCCACACCTCTCATCATCCCTCACTTCCCTAAATATATATATCGTTGTGGTCATTATCTATCTATCTATCTATCTCAACCAGCTCATTGGCCTAGTGCGTAGAATGTTCACCAATGGTCCAGGACCTGGGTTCAATCCCGGGTCGCGTCAGACCAAAGACTTTTAAAATGGTACTTGATACCTCCTTGCTAAACACTCAGCTATAAAAGGTACGTATCAAGGGTAAATTAGAGCAATCCAGGGAAAGGAGTAGCGCTCTCCCCTATACATCGGTGTGGTAGCTAATGAAAAGTGGGCCTTCTGGTCGATCTCGACTACGATTGCCAACTTAACTTTTTTTACTTACTATATATATATATATATATATCAGTGTTTCCATATGCATACATCATGCTTTTTATATCTATCTATCTATCTCAATCTATTCATGTATCTGGCTATGTATCTACCTCAACTTGTTCATATGTATCTATATCTATCTCGGTATTTTCATCTCTACCTCTCTTTCCCTCTCTTTCCCTCTCTCTCTCTCTATATATATATATATATATGTGTGTGTGTGTGTGTGTGTGTGTGTATCATCTTTTCAAATCTATCTATATGTATGTTGGTGAGGAATAATTTGTACATTAAATTTTCCAAATCAAGTTATGTAAAATAATTGTACCTATTCATGTATAATCTGGTCTATTGAGATTTTTCTAAATAAGTAATGATTTTTTGTTAGTTTTTATAATAAAATTGCTGATTCATTCAGATGCCTTTTCTGCATTGAAACTATTATCGGCCTCACTTCCGACTAAATGGTAAGCAGGTAAATGTACTTAAAAAGTATTTTATTATTAAATATAAAATGCACACTTTAGAAGCATCATGCTAGAAATTATTTTCTAGTTTCTGTTATTACTTTACTATATTACAACAATTTTTCGAAGGGATGAAATAGTTGGCAAGCTAGTCTCTGGAATCAATTCGCGAGGATATACGACGTTCGATTCTAATTGATAACTCCATTATTGTAGTCTCGTCCGGAACTATCAGTTTCTTAAACAATTATCGAAGATGCCTTTCTTTTCCCTATGATTAACAAGCACGTCTGGCAAATCAATTGTTTAAGTTTCACTTGGTACCATACTGGTATGGTTTTCAGTCACATGAAGCTAAGATTTTTTAAATAGTCAAAAAATGTGGTTTTGGTTGATGTAACCACCTTGTCGATGGGGTACAGAATAAGCTGTGTCCCCTGCAGAAGAGAAATCGCTCACCTTGTAAAAACAAAAAAAGAGTGGCCTTAGTATAACTCTAAAATAAATCTGATAGTAAGGCTCCAGTTTTAGAGATCTGTAGTGTTTGGTATTCTTCTTCATTGCCATTATTCCCAGCTCCACTCGTAAGAAGATGTTTGTATCTCTTAGGGCTCCATCTCTGAGTTAAATAAATCTGTTTGAAAATTATGAGAAACATCCCTAATAACGCAATCAATTGTTGATGGATGCGTACCTCTTCTGAAGAATTGTTTAATCAATCTGAAAAAAGGAAAAAAATACCAAATCCTAGGAATTTTAAAATTTTGCATCACAGTGAGAAAAGAGTTCTCTAAGTGGGTTAAATGCCGTCACACAAACGTTAAAACTTCGTAAATTTCAATTCTTACTTTTATTGGACGTTTTTCTTTCTTGAATCTAATGATTTTCTTTTCTTTAATTTTTTTCTTATCTTCCTATTTCTCTTTTTACTTTGAATTTGTTCAGATACCATAGATAAAAATCGACGCGAAAAAGAATATATATATATATATATATATATGTATATATATATATATACTGTATATATATATATATATATATAGAGAGAGAGAGAGGGGGAGAGAGCAATCCAGGGAAAGGAGTAGCGCCCTCCCCTATACCATGGTGTAGTAGCTATCGAAAAGGGAACGTTCAGGTCACCCTCGACTTTGGTCGCCAACTATACTTACATATATATATATATATATATATATATATATATATATATATTTACTAACTATTTACCAGCATTTACGGTTACCAGGAAAAAGAAAAAAAACGCCAGAATTTAGAGATAACAATATCTCGGATCACTACCTGGGGGAAAAAGAAAAAAAAAATTCTTTTGGGAAAAAAATAAGGAAAAAGCCAACTTCGTTATACCAGTTAAAAAAGAAATCAAGAGATATGCAGTCCGTTGGTCAAAAGAAGAAAAACCCACCGTAAAATGCTGCAATGTTACAATTACAAATAGTGCTCAATGCAAAAGTAGATCTAATTAAAGAAATTAAATCGCGAGTCGGAACTATCCTACTACAGTTTCGCCTAAACCGGCTCCTCAGGGTATCTAGCACCGATATATATATAGGTTGTCACCCACAGACAGGCTGTTTCGTTGTATAATAACTCTTCAGTGTGGCTAGACACGTAGGACGCTTGAATATGGGATTGAAACCCGCCCAACTTTACGATATATATATGTATATATATATATATATATATAAGGGTTAGAATAATAGGGGTTTGTAAATATAGATATGTATTTAGAAACGTTGTGTAAGTTTAAACTTAATATATCTATTTTTACTGTCAAAATGAAGGAACTGGAGACCAATAGAAATATTGAGACCATCCAGAATTCAGCACAACTAACTTCGGCTAGGATACTTAGGAGAGTCCTGGAGATTGGAAAAGTCTTGCTGTCACCTAGACTTCAGTGAAAACCCACAAGTTACAGCCAGCGTGAAAAACTCGCAAGGAGTAAAATAATAATAATGTATTTACAGTTTTAGTCATGGTGATGCTTTGCAAAAACACAAAAGCAATGATCCGCTCACCTGATAGCGACACCGACTACTTCAACATTGCAGGTTGAGTTTTACAAGGGGATGCATTTGCGCGATATTTGTTTATAAAATGATTAGACTACGTACTTCGAACGTTGATAGGTTTAATAAAAGAAAATGGCTTTACATTTAAAAAAAAGCAAGAATCAAACAATATCTAGCAGAAACTATAACAGACGCAGACTACGCAGATGGTCCAGCGCTTCTCGCTAATACACCAGCTGAAGTCGAATTCCAACAGCATAGCCTGGAGCGAGCAGCAAGATTCATATGTTTTAAATGAGAGGAATTCATCTCCACTATAAGTTGTAGGCCCCTGAAATTTGTAGACATGTTCACATACTTCGGCAGCTACATCTCATCTACTGAAATGATTGCAACATAAGCCTTGCGAAGGAGTGGAATGCTGTT
>CAUZXS010002688.1:87500-90805 GCA_963585895.1 Sepioteuthis lessoniana
GATGAATATTCCTAGGAGTTTGCTGCATCGCTTTCTCAACAAAGTCATGAAAAAAAAGTACACATAAGGGAGTACATGTGTTGGGGATTGGGTGAGGGAAGGGATAACAGAATAAGAGTACATTTGTACGGGTATTAACTTTTTATATACACATGGATATATATATATATATATATATATATATATATATATCCATGTGTATATATATATATATATATATATATATATATATATATATATATATATATATATATGTCCATTCTTAATTAGAAATAGAGATGACTGATAAAAGATAAATAGATTCCATTCGATGTCATTTTTATAGACGTCATTATTTAAAAAAACATTTATACTTGGATGGTCATGAGTTTTTGTATATCTGTATATATATATATATATATATATATATTAAAGAGTATATATATATATATATATATATATATATATATATATATATATATATATAGCGTAATGCAAAGCTCTTCGAAAGAATTGAGCACTCTGGTAGCCGATAGGGTATAAAAAAATGTAAACAAAGGCTGCGGCTGCTTCTAAAAATAAAAATACCTTAAAATTCCCTTAGCCAACGTGGTCCGCTTGGTGGACGAGTGGTCTGAAACACAGTCTAACGTAAAGTTGGACGGGTTTCGATCCCGGCTTCGAGCGTCCTGCGTGACAGTCTGTCTGTGGATGACTATATATATATATAGTCATCCACAGGCAGACTGTTTCGTTCTATATGTATAAATATATATAGAATCTATATATAAATATATGCGTGTGTTTGTGTATATCTGTATGTATGTCTGTCTCACTATATAGTGAGAATGAACATGTATCGGTATCTCTCTCTCTATATATATATGTGTGTGTGTGTCTATATCTGCATATATATATATATATATATACATGTGTGTGTGTGTGTGTGTGTCTGTCTGTTTCTGCATATATATGTATATACATGTGTGTATGAGTGTATTTATTCGTTTGTATGAATCCGTACATACAAGTATATAAATTTGTGTATGTATCTGTACGAATGACTGTTTGCCTGTACCTACATATATATATATATATGTTTTTGTATGTGTGTGTGTATCTATATCAGCATGTGTTCATGTATATATATTTGTGTATGCATCTATTTGCATGTATGTGTGTATATCTATATAGATATATGTGTGTGTGTTCGTAAGTATATATATATATATATCCCTGTATTTGCATATATATTTACATATGTGTGTGTGTTTTTATCGGTATATACATACATAAGTACGTGTGCGTATCTGTATATATATATATATATATGTGTGTGTGTATGTGTGTGTGGTTGTGTGTGTGTGTATGTGTGTGCATAGATATATATATATATGCTTATCTATACGTACATCTGTACGTATACGTATCCGTATTTTATTTATCTATATATATATGTATATATATATATATATTCTCCTAGAAGCAAAAATGAGCTACCTTTTTCATTACAGCTTCACTATTTATGTCTAATTATAATAAATATTGAAGTATGTAACAATGCAATACAGCAATGCATGCAGTGTTTTTGTGCATATTACTTTTTATTAACCAATGCCTGTTCCTTTGTTTTTTCTTCAGAAAACTAAGTTATTTTATACAATCAGTCTGATAGATGTTCACAGTTTGATACATTGATTTTCTTCCATTCTTTCCATTTCTCCCGGCTATTCAGTGTTTACTCTTTTTTTTTTTTTTTTTTTTTTTTTCAATTTCATTGGCCTTACATTCTCAGCGCTTTTTCCATATCTCAGAACATTCATTTTCAACTTTGTCATCTCATCTTGTTACTTTCCATCTACCAGAGTTTGTTCCTACCACAGAATCTATCACTAGAAATGCGTGGTCAATTCTCTGGATTGTACTCAAAAGAATATGGAATATATTTCGACTTTAAAAGTTTCTGAATATCTGGATAAAGACTTTGCAGCTTTATAATCAAGACGTGTGGAAATTGTGAGACGTTTAATTTACTAATAGATCATTTTTGAATACTTGTAGAGTGGATGAATTATTTGCTATATATTAGTATTGGTCGGGCAACGAGTAGTGAATTAGAAAATGTCTTACATTAAGCTATTGTTTAAAGGACAAAAATGTAGCTCTGCTTGTGTACCATTGGCAACAAAAATGTCGCTCTGCCTGCAAGAGGGTTACAGATATTTTGAAACAAAAAGTTCAATTTCCTTCTTTTGGCAAATTGCGACAATACATGGAATTTCTATGTCAAATATTTTTTTCACGTGAGATAGCCGTCAACAAAACCAGGCAGGTTTAGTATGGTAAATGACTAATTTTCTCTTAAATTTCTACAGAGACACGTATACACAGACCAACAAACAAATAAATAATCTAATATACACATATAATTCTTGTCTTTTCTATAACTTCCAAACATGAAACCAACATTTTACTTGGGGCGGATCAGGATCTGACCAACATTAAAGCGGTGATTGACAAATAACAGTTACATTGACGATGGCAATGAAGTTATCTTATTTCTCTTTTTTCTTAAAAGATTATCAAGAATATATGAACATCGACAACTTCAAATATGCTTACTCACGAACTTACAATATTTATTATATATTATTGTTATATTGATCTTGCTTCTATTTAATCAGACAAGAGTAATTGCCTGAAATTGCAAAAGATACTTGCTACGTGCTTCTATAGATAGATAGATAGATAGATTGTTCTATGAAGTTGTATGACATTCTCAATAATATATGCACTATATTTAACAGATGCACACGAAAATACTTATATTCCTTTGTTAATGTGTTTTTAGACTTTGAAAATATGTTAATATATATATATATATATATATATATATATATATATATGTGTGTGTGTGTGTGTGTGTGTGTGTGTGTGTATGTATGTATATCCTCAATACATAGGTAAAGCTGAAACCATTAACTTGGTGAGTAGGTCAATTACAGGCATAAAAATAATGTTTTCTTTTATATATATATATATATATATGTGTGTGTGTGTGTGTGTGTGTGCGTGAGAGAGAGAGAGAGAGAGAGAGAAGATATATATATATATATATATATATATATATATATATATATATATGCGGAAAGACTGAATAATATATATATATATATATATATATATATATATATATATATATATATATATATATATATATGATGAATAGAATGAATAGTTTTTTTTTTGTAATAAACCGAGGAAACAATACAGGAACATGCATGCAATTTACTGTGCACCAAACGTCGCTTCTGTTTAAATGATAC
>CAUZXS010002689.1:0-10000 GCA_963585895.1 Sepioteuthis lessoniana
ATATATATATATATATATATATATATATATATATATATATATATATATATATATATATATATAGGTGCGCGTGGTGTAATGGTTATCGTCAGAGGAAATAAACACGGTGACACGAGTTCAAATAATGGACGAGACTGATTGCATTTCACATAGCACTAATACCCTTGGGAAAGGTATGAATCCAATTATTCTCCCTCCAGCTATGGGTAAATAGTAGGGCAGACTAGGTTTTTCAGCCTTGGTAAGGCAACTAATATACCTTATGAATTTATATGTCAATTTCGAGAGTGCCTCCCGAAAAATAGAAATAATTCATACATTGGCTTTACAACCACTATATTATCTCGTCATCTCACTTATCACCTTTCTGAAAATAGTGCCATAAAACAATATTTGATTATAAAACACAACAATAGCACTAACCAACTTGCATCTTCCAATGTAAGGAAGATTCTTACAGATAAAACTGTAATATAATGGCGGAGGGATTTCGTTTTATATATCTTGCCTTTTTGTTTAGTTAAGCTGAGAATATTTCGCTTAGCGCATTGGTTAGTTAGGTGCAACATTAACGCAGGTGTTCGCGCGCACGCGGAGAGGATGTGTCATTCAGAGATATCAAATAAAAATCCCAGATAGGAATTGGGACCAGTGCATTTTGGGTAATGAGAAAAAGCAGTTAGTTGAGTTCCCGCCTCAGAAGAAGAAGGTTGACTTTCAGATCTGGACGAGGCCAGACGACTTTCTGCGCTATGGGCGCCGCGCGTTGGTTGGGTTGAAAGCAGTCAGCATTGAAAGATTCTCTCTCTCTCTCTCCCTCTCTCTTCATGTCGAAAAACCTTTAAACTCAAAAGAGTGAATAAAAGTTCCGTACCTGAACTAAAAAGTCGTAAAGTGTTATATTTCGGATTCCTCTATATCTTTTTGAACATGTTATGATCTTGCACATCAGTGTATTATGGATATCTTAAAATACAATAATTATTTATTAAAACAATAATAAAAAACGATTACAAATCTTAGAAGTAATATTCATTAAAAAAAATTAAAAAAAAGACAAAAATAAAATAACATTTATCAAGGACACCAACATATTAAATATTTTTAATTACTAAAATTACGAACTCAGTTAATTACAAAACCTTTTTCCAACCGAACGTTTTTAAAACAAAACGCTGAAAACGTTCCGACCGACCACTTCAAAACAAAACGCTACAAATAATTAAAACTGTAAAACTTCAGCAGTCAACTCAAAACTACACCAACCCTGATGACGACTAAAAGTATGGTCGAAAGCGCTTGGGCAGAAGATATGGGACAATTCCTTTACCATCTCGACACTAAAAAAAATAATGAAGAGTCTTGAAAAAATAGAATTAAAAGTAATAAACAGTATTTCATTGACGCTAACAAAACTTGCTTGAATGACTTGCTTCCTAAACATACATTCTTCAATATATATATATATATATATATATATAGTCATCCAGAGACAGACTATTTCGTTGTATCACAACTTTTCAGTGTGGCTTGACACACAGGATGCTTCAAGCTGGGATGAAAACCCCGTTGGCTTTACATCAGTCAGATATCTACCCCCGGACCCCTCACCATTCTTTCCGTTAGCTTGATAGATATTAAATTAATGGAAAGAAAATCATCTTCTGCCAGCCAGAAAGAAAGACTTTAGATGAGGCAAGAACATTACAAATATTTACAAGAAAATTTTCCTGAACTCACTGATAAACCAATTTAGGACTTTACAAATGATGAACTTGATACAATTCTTAAAACAGTAAAAAGCAGAAAATACCCACTGAAATTTGGAAGACAATGAAATTAGATGATGTACTTCTGTGGCTATGAAACTCAGTGTATCTCTAAAACACAATAGAGAAAGGGATGAAAGACTGCCTTCACCCATTCCCAAAAAATTGTGACTCGGGAATCGTTTAGAACGACAAAAGTATAGCTTTTATGGCCACAGCTGCTAAACTTTATAATAACGGAAAGTTGAGAAAGCTCTTTGGAAAAATCACAACAGTTTTTGTTGAAATTGATCCACAATTTCCCATATTCTGATTGGTTAAGTTAGGTTCAGTTTTATGGCATAGCAACCATTTTGGGTTATTTAATGTCAAATCCTATTTTTACATATATATTAGAAATGTGATCTGTCTATTCATTTTGTAGATACACACAATTAAATGAACAAACAGTTCTATTTCATACAATTCAATTTAGCATAAGTCATTTGTTTGCAATCAGTGTAAGTGTCAAACAGTTCTGTTTCAAACAATTCAATTTAACATAAGTCATTTGTTTGCAATTAGTGTAAATGTCAAACAGTTCTATTTCACACAATTCAATTTAGCATAAGTCATTTGTTTGCAATCATTGTAAATGTAAACAGTTCTATTTCATACAATTCAATTTAGCATAAGTCATTTGTTTGCAATCAGTGTAAATGTCAAACAGTTCTATTTCATACAAATCAATTTAGCATAAGTCTTTTTTTTGCAATCAGTGTAAATGTCAAACAGTTCTATTTCATACAAATCAATTTAGCATAAGTCATTTGTTTGCAATCAGTGTAAATGGCAAACAGTTCTATTTGATCCATAGACAGGAACTACCACTCCGGGGCAGACTGGAGATGGAAATAATGACAATGAAAGTGTACTCCACAATCACCAATGCTCCAGCATAACTGAAGCCTCAACATGAGATTGTTTAGTGTTATATCCAGGAAACTTCTTACCCCTCTGCAGATATATTGTCGGTGTAATATAAAGCCCTTACCAACTAGGCCGTCATAATATGAAAAGACGTTGAAATATGGAAGGAGTGCGTGAAAAGTATCTCGAGGCAACACTAGTGGTTATAAATTTACCCAAGGTATTTGATTCCCTACGCAGAAGACAAATAGATTGGTTTGATTCGGTGTGTTTGGTTTTATGGCATATCAACTATTGTAGGTATTCAATGGCAAATCCATTTTTCTTTATATAAACAGTTCCATTTCAAAAAAGTAAGTTTAGCATAAGTACAGTTTTTTGTTTGCACACAGTTAAATGTCAAAACAGTTCTATTTCAAGCAACACAGTTGAGCATAAGTAAACAGATTAGTTCTATCTGACCCAAAGATTGGACCCTATTAGGTACTACCATTCTGGGCCAGAGTGGACCTAGGAGCGATGTCAATGAAGGCGTACTCCGCATTTCCCAAAGCTCCAGCATTATTGAAGTCTCACCATGAGATTGTTTAGTGTCTTATGCAGGATACTCGTTTGGGATTCTTAACCCTCAGCAGAGATGCTTGTTTTCCGAAGGTTGGAGTTTGTATTTATGTTGAATACAGGCCAGACTATCCCACAATGGCTGAGCTCACCTGAAATGGTTGATTCAGTTCAATGCTATCATTTTGGGGCATTTCTGGTCATCTGGGAATTTTTTGGTGTAAAGCTCACGGAATTGTCCATTATGATCTATTTTTTTTTTCTTGGACAGGGTTTCAAAAGCAAAATGCAATTGGCCCAGCGGTTAGAGTGTTCGCCAATGGCCCGGGAGATCTGGGTTCAATCCCAGGTCGAGTCATACCAAAGACTTTAAAAATGGAACTTGATACCACCTTGCTTAACACTCAGCATTATAAGGTACGGTTCAAGGGTAAAGTGGAGCAATCCAGGGAATGGAGTAGCGCCCTCCCCTACACCTTGGTGTAGTAGCTATCGAAAAGGGAGCCTTCGGGTCACCCTCGACTATGGTCGCTAACTTTACTTTATATTACTAGAAGATGAGGTTCCCTCTGATTTCCACTGGTTTTCCCGCCCCTGCTTTCAGAGTAAAGAGAAGCGTGGGATAAGACTGAAAAATTTAAAGTTTTCTGTGCTGAAGTAAAAGAAAATCTTGTTTATCGATCGAGTCAGGGTGAATATCAATGAAAGAATGGACATATTATTTTAGAAATAAAGCAATTTTTTCCTGCCTATTTCAGTTTATTTACAAAATAACCTCAGAATATACACCCCTTAGAAAAACTATGAGCTCACCATCTCAGAATACGTTTCTCCTATTTAAACCTTCTATACTGCAGTGTCATATAGTATTTTATACTATATTCTAATTACTATATATATATATATATATATATATATATATATAGAGAGAGAGAGAGAGAGAGAGAGAGAAAGATATGGTAACCCGATACGGAGAGAAAGAGAAAGAAAAAAATGACAACTAAACGAAAGAGATGAGTGATAAAAACCAGAAAGATGGTTACAATAAAAGGAGAGAGAGAGAGAGAGAGAGAGAGACTAGGCTTGTTAACCTAATCTAACCTGGGAGAAGGAAAACTCAACTCAAACCAGTTAAAATCCGCTAAATAATTGACTTCAGGTCACACACTGCTCGAGGCGGAGTCGTTGGATAATTATATATCTAAAAAAAAATGTGTGTGTGTGTGTGTTTGTTTGAGCTTTGTTAGTCACCGTTGGGTTCCCGGAATAACCAACCCTTGCGTCTGATATTTAAGTAAACATGTCTAAGAGAACATTTTCTGTCCAGGTTTCTAATATATATATATATATATATATATGATTTTTTTTCTCGTGGCGATTTCAGTTTATTTACAGAATAACCTCGGAATATACATCCCCGAGCAAAACTATGAACACACCATCAAAGAAAACGTTTCTCCTATTTAAACCTTTTATACTACAGTATCATATAGCATTTTATACTATATTCTAATTGCTATATATCGAAAGAGAGAGAGAGAGAGAGAGTGATGGAGAAAAATTGAAAACCAAACTAATCCAAGTTGATGAAATGAATGTGAAAGAATTTCGAGGTTGTAACGTTTCGGTCTTAAGAAACCATCCTCAGGACTTTTTAAAAGATGATAACAAGTATAAGTCCTGATGATGGTTTCACAATAAATTCCTCACTTGGGATTACTTTGTTTTTCAAATTTTCTCAATTCTGTCGGATTCTTTAAAATTATTTACTTCCATATATATATATATATATATATACACGTATCCGATGCTTCCGAACTAACAAGATACTACACAAAGTGAATTTCATGAGCGAGGATTTATAAGTACAACGATTCCGCTGTCCAGCGCTTTAACCCTTATACCACAAGGACACCTCACCCCTGTATTAACAAATTTGAATTCAGAAATATCATTCTCCTACACTGGTTACCATACCAAAACTAAAGAGATCAGTCTGCTGTATTATTTACCCATAACTCGGGAGAGAATAATTGCATTAATACCGTTACAGCCTTGTCCAGGATTCGAACTCAGATCAAAGGCTGCTATTGATCTCTCTCTCTCTCTCTCATATATATATATATATGTGTGTGTGTGTGTGTGTGTGTGTATCATCATGTCGCGCTGTCAGCACAGATCACCCTAACCCTCTCTCGCCACCCGTCTCTATCGTCCATTTCTCCCGGCAGGTCTTCAAGGCTACATCCTGTATCGGCACATACCTGCTGTATATAGGTTCTAGCTGGTCGTCCTACCTTTGCTCGTCCGTGTGAAGGGGTCCACCGCAGTATGTCACTCATGAGTTCGTCCTTACTTTTCTAGCAGTGTCCAATACGTCCGGTTTGTCAAACTTTAATAGTTTTCGTGATGGGTGGTAGGTGGCCATACAGCAGCTATATTGTGGGGTGTTGCCTCCAGGACTTGACTCGAACGTCTTCACTTGAAGATCTTAAAAAGAGGCAGTCAGTGGTATTTAACAGAACTTGTCTAAATAACAATTTGTCACCTATATATATATATATATATATAGTAAAATAGCTGTGAGTCCCTCGAAGGCTCCCTTTTTAGTACCAGCTACATGAGGGCATTATTTCTTCTCCTGGATTGTTCTACTTTACCCTTCATCTGTACCTTATAATGCTGAGTGTTAAACAAGGATGAATCAAGTACTATTTTTGAGTCTTTGGTATGACTCGACCTGGGATTGAATCCCGGTCTCCCGAGACATGGGTGAACAGTCTCCCCACTTGAAAAAATGCACCGGTTACTCTTTTTATTTTGAGCCAATGAAAAATTAACTGAGCGAAAATCTCAGACGAAACCTATTTTATCTTGATTAAAATAAAGGATTTATATTAATTTCATTAATGTAGAAAGTTTAAATATTCAATAAAATAGATTTTGTCAAAGTCTTTTTTTTTCATAAAAAAATTAACTGTTAAAAACTTTCTGTAAAAAAATGGGTTCATTGTAATATAAAATAAAGAAGAGTATATATATCCTATTTACCAACCCCTCCGCTCGAGTAGGATATGACACAAGGTCAATTTTTAAGCGGAGTTTAACAGGTTTGAATTCAGAGTTTTCCTTCTCTTAGACTAGTTGCCTCACCAAGGCTGAAGAAATCAGTCTGTCCTTCTATTTACCCATAGCTGGAGAGAGAATAAATGGATTCATACAGTTCCCTAGGGTATTAGTGCTATGTGAAATGCAATCAGTCTCGTCCAGGATTTGAACTCGTGTCGCCGTGTCCATTTCCCACGACGATAACCATTACTCCACGACGAAAAGCATATATGAAATTATACTCTCAACTGTCAAAGGCCAGTTGGTTGGTTGGTTGGTTGGTTGGTTGATTTTAAGGCGTGTCAACTCTTTTCGGCTCACTTAACGCCGAATTAAATTTCAAATAATTCAGTTCAATATCGTATAGTTTTTGTTTACAAACAGTTAAATGTCAAAACAGTTCTATTTCAAACAATACATTTAAGAATAAGTACACCGATTAGTTATATTTAACCCATAGATAGGACACTTAATAGGTACGACCACTCTGGGCAAAAGTGGACATGGGAGCGATGGCAATGAAGGAGTGTTCCAAAGGCTCATTGCCCAGTCGGTTGGGGCTGTAGAATACAACGACTGCTTTTCTGCACCCCATCAACGAGTGTCCTGCATGTAACATTAAAAAATCTCATGGTGAGATTCTAGTAATGCTTGACTTTTTGGAAATGCCGAGTACTCCTTCATTGCCATCGCCCCCAGGTCCACTCTGGTCCGGAGTGCTAGCACCTGATAAGTGTCCTATCGATGGGTTAAATAGAACTAACTACATACTTATGCTAAACTGAATTTTTTGAATTAGAACAGTTTGACTAAACTGAATAGCTTGAAATAGATATGATTTTGACAATTGAACTGTACTTACAATTAAACAGCATGCTATGTTAAACTGAATTGTTTGAAATGAACTGTTTCTGACATTGGAACTGTACTTACACTAAACTGAATTGTTATGAATAGAACTGTTTTGACATTTAACTGTGTGTAAGCAAAATTAGCTGAATTAGAATTGTTTGAATAAACCGAATAGTTTGAAATAGAAATGTTTTTAACAAACTGAATTGGTTGAAATAGAACTGACTATTTACATATAAGTGGATTTGGCATTAAATAACCTACAAAGGTTGATATGCCATAAAACCCAATCAATTAACCAACCAAACGTTCAACATTACTGGAACCTCACGATCAGACTGTTTAGTGTCATAAACAGGACACTCTGTTAGCGGGGTCCTATCCCTCTGCAGAGATGCAGTCTAGTTATTCTTCATCCCCAGCCAACTAGGACTCAAGACACTCATTAGGGAGATCTTACGCCTCTGCAGAGAAGCAGTCTGTGTATTCTACATCCCCAGTCGACTGGTCTAGTCAAGGGCCAGGTGTGAAACATAAGGCCTATTACACCTCATGTGGACATGATTTTTGAGAAGACCTATCAGGAAATTAGAGAATTGCCCAGTCAGCTGGGGCTGTAGAATACACTGACTGCACCTCTGCAGAGGGGTAAGACCCCCCCTAACGAGTGTCCTGGATATGACACTAAACAATCTGATGGTGAGGTTCCAGCAATGCTGGAGCTTTGGGGAATCCCCTTATTGCCATCGCTCCCATGTCCACACTGGTCCGGAGTGGTAGCAACTGATAGGGCCCTATCTATGGGTTAAATAGAACTAACAGCATATTATTGCTAAACTGAATTGTTTGAGTAAACTGAATAGCTTGAAATAGAAATGTTTTTGACAATTAAACCGTACTTACATTTAAACTGCGTGCTTATGCTTAACTGAATTATTTGAAATAGAACTGTTTTTCGACATTAAAACTGTATTTACACTTAACTGAATTGTTACATATAACTGCTTGAATAGTTTGAAATAGAAATGTTTTTGACAATTAAACTGTGTACTTATGCTAAACTGAATTGTTTGAAATAGAACTGATTATTTACATAAAAAATAGATTTGGCGTTAAATAACCTACAAAGGTTGATATGCCATAAAACCCAACAAACCAAACCAAATTAGAGAAACGAGAGATAAGCTGTTACCATTGTATAATACGCCGATTGAATCTTAACAGGAGAGGTAAGACCTCAGACACACCTGATGTATCCTGGATATAACACTAAAAAATCTAATACTGAGGCTCTATTTCTGTAGTTTTACGGAACGGTGGATACCAATTTATTGGTATTACTCCCAAGTCCATTCAGTTAGGGTCCAATCTAGGGATCAAATAGAAATGATCAACCGTGTATTCTTCTAGGAACAATTTGACAGTGTGAAAATAAATGAATAATGATGAAAAGAACTGTTCGTGTTATACAGTAAAACATGGAACTATTTAACTGTGTGCAAGCAAATGATTAATATAAAATAGAATTATTTGTGTTTGATAGGAATACTTGAAACCATTTAAATGTGTGAAAACAAATGATTAATATAAAATAAAATTATTTGCGTTTGATAGGAATACTTGAAACCACTTAAATGCGTGAAAACAAATGATTAATATAAAATAGAATTATTTGTGTTTGATAGGCATACTTGAAACCATTAAAATGTGTGCAAACAAATGATTAATATAAAATAAAATTATTTGTGTTTGATAGGAATACTTGAAACCATTTAAATGTGTGCAAACAAATGATTAATATAAAATAGAATTATTTGTGTTTGATAGGAATACTTGAAACCATTTAAATGTGTGCAAACAAATGATTAGTATAAAATAGAATTATTTGTGTTTGATAGGAATACTTGAAACCATTTAAATGTGTGCAAACAAATGATTAGTATACAATAGAATTATTTGTGTTTGATAGGAATACTTGAAACCATTTAAATGTGTGCAAACAAATGATTAATATAAAATAAAATTATTTGTGTTTGATAGGAATACTTGAAACCATTTAAATGTGTGCAAACAAATGATTAATATAAAATAGAATTATTTGTGTTTGATAGGAATACTTGAAACCATTTAAATGTGTGCAAACAAATGATTAATATAAAATAGAATTATTTGTGTTTGATAGGAATACTTGAAACCATTTAAATGTGTGCAAACAAATGATAAATATGAAATAGAATTATTTGTGTTTGATAGGAATACTTGAAACCATTTAAATGTGTGAAAACAAATGATTAATATTAAATAGAATTATTTGTGTTAGAGAGGAATGTTGGAACCATTTAAATGTGTGCAAACAAATGATTAATATAAAATAAAATTATTTGTGTTTGATAGGAATACTTGAAACGATTTAAATGTGTGCAAGCAAATGATTAATATTAAATAGAATTATTTGTGTTAGAGAGGAATGTTGGAACCATTTAAATTTGTGCAAACAAATGATTAATATTAAATAGAATTATTTGTCTTGGATAGTAATACTATTTAACTGTGTGCAAACAAATGAATTCTGGCTCGTTAAAAATAAAGTAACCAAAAAACTATTTGTTTGCAAATCATCTATTTTTTTAAATATAAATGAGGAATGGATATCCAGACAACGTCATCTTGGGTAGTATTAGATCAACGATATCTAAATTTAATTCCAATATATCCTTTTTTCCCTTAAAATGCCCCGTATATGTGAAGATAGCTTGGATTGGGGCTGTTATCTAGGGTTTTACTGATAAAATCTCAAGGTC
>CAUZXS010002689.1:15000-50000 GCA_963585895.1 Sepioteuthis lessoniana
ACACGCTCACACAAGTGAACTTCCATAGGGCCTTCCAGAAACTGTTGGAACAGTACAAGTACATTGCAGCCGGAGGGGATTACTTCGAAGGGGAATAGAGTTTCATGTGTGTACTATCAATAAAAGAGCCCATACGAAAAAAGTCTGTAAACTTATTGAATGATCCTCGGATATACAGACAGAACGACAGACAGAGACATAGAAAGAGTGTGATCAAGATTTTCCGAAAGTTATTCGGTTTACTTTCGAAGTATCTCTCTAAATTCGCGCGTTTTTAATTGATTGAATTATATTTTCAATTCAACTTTTATTTTTTATTGCTAAAATCGACATCGAATCTCAGAGCTGAAAATTATTTTTAAGCCGTAAATACCACACGTTTTTATTTTTGCCAACGCTGACAAAGAAGGCTGAAACGAAGAGAAAAAATATCACAAAATCACTGATCAATATTTGAAAATACGTAATAAAAATCAATTTCAAATCAATAAATCGATATCCACAAGTAAATTTAATTAAATATGTTTCTGAAAATATTTTCGTACATAAAGCAACGAGTCGATGGTGATAATTAAAAAAATGATAATAAAATACGAAATGCATTCAATAACTACGGAGACTAAAGCTGTATTTACCAAGAGAGAAATGAATAATGAATGAAATGTTAATTTTCTTCGAAATACAATATGTGTGTTTAAAAAGTATTGAGACTGAAACTGTATTTACCAAGATAGAAATAAACAATCAATGAAACATTAATTTCTTTCATAATAAGAGATGTGTCGTCAAAAACTACACAGAATAAAACTGTATTTACCGAAAAAGAAAAGAACAATGAATGAAATGTTAATTTTCTTGGAAATACAGTCAGTTCAAAAAGTATCCATGATATATCTTTCTTTAGTGAAAAAAATCCTTTAATTCATTAAATGACCCTTGTAAATATTACAGGTTCATCCTCTGTCAAAAAACTTCCCTTGATTTGATTTGCCCAGTCGGCTGGGGCTGTTGAACACACCGACTGCTTCTCTGCAGAGGGGTAAGACTCCATCTCAACAAGTTTCCTGATATGACACTAAACAATCTGATGTTGAGGTTCCAATCATGCTGGGGCTTTGGAGAATACGGAGCACATCTTAGTTGCCATTGCTCCCAGGTCCACTCTGTCCTGGGGTGGTAGCACCTGATAGGGCTCTATCTATGGGTTAAATAAAACTAATGGTATACATATAATAAACTGAATTGTTTGACTAAAAAGATAGCTTGAAATAAAAATGTTTTTGACAATTAAACCGTACTTACATTTAAACTGCGTTCTTATGCTAAACTGAATTATTTGAAATGGAACTGTTTTTTGACATTTAACTGAGTGTAAACAAAATCTGTACTTACGCTCAACTGAATTAGCTCTGTTTGAATAAACTGAATAGTTTGAAGTAGAAATGTGTTTGACAATTAAACTGTGTCCTCATGCTAAACTGAATGACGTCACTCACACCCCAGTTCATTTCCTATCTGGGGTTTTTATAATGACATTTGTGATTGTCATATCCTCTGCGCGCGAGCGTGAACTGTACTCAATGTGTGTGCACCTGCACTAAGTGCCGAATAGTTCAAAGCCCAACCAAACCAAATGATAAAATATAATTAACGAAAAATGATTGATATAAAAAATCATTCCGTAATTATATAACACAAGTATTCCTATCAACGATTACTAATTCTAATATTTATCCTGTGTTTTCAAAAAGTCATATGGTGTTAATTATTTATCCTCCTCATCATCATCATCATCATCATCCCTGACCCTCTCTCGCCACTTCTCCCTATAATTCATCGCCTCCGGCAGGTCTTCAGATTTACATTCTGTGTCCTCACATAGCTGCTGTATATAAGTTCGAGCTGGTCGTCCTGCTTTTGCTTGGCCATATGTGGGGTCCATAGGAGTACATCACTTACGAGCTCGTCCTTGCTTCTCCAGCAGTGTCCTGCGTGTCTGGTTCGTCTAACTTGTATAGTTTTCGTGATGGGAGGCAAGTGGCCGTATAGTTGGTGTCTCGTGGGGTGTTGTCGCCAGGACTTGTTAATATTACTCTCAACATTCTTGTGTAGTTACCGTCAAGTTTCTTCTCCAGCCGTTTAGTTAGCGTCCATGTAGTGCATCCATATAGCAGTATCGATACAACCGCTGCCTGGAAGAAACTGCGTTTTATTTTATCGATCAGGTCTGATTTCCATATGATCGTGAGCCTATCTATAGCCGTCCATGCTTTCGTCAGTCGGGTGTCGATGTCGTTTTCTGTTGATGAGACGCTACTTCCTAGGTAGGTGAATTTGTCCACCAGCCTCAGAGAGGCTCCATCTAATGTGGTAATGTTGCCCGTTTGGTTGTAACACATATATTCAGTTTTGTGTGCATTGACATGGAGGCCAATGCCAGCTGCGGCTCGTTCCAAACTATACAGTAGTGTCTCTTGGTGTATTCGCCAGTATCGCCAAGTCATCAGCGTAGTCGGCGTCTGTGATTGTTTTTGCGGGGTACCTTTTGCTTCTTTTCTTAGTCAGCTTGAAGCCATTTTCTCTGATTTTGTCGATCTTAATATTAACATTTCTGTTTTTCGACTGTTCCTATGTAATATATATTTGTTGATATCTGTATGGTTTCAAATGACTATGTTATAAAATAGCCGAAGGATTTCAGTTCATGCCTTTGAGTTTAGTTAGGCTGAGAACCTTTCGGCTCAGCACATGGGTTGGTTGGGTGCAACATTAAAGCAGGTGTTAACGCAGGTGCGCGCGAGCGGATGGAGGTGTCACTCAGATGTCAAAATAGTCCGAGACGATACTGGGTGACAAGGTGCGGGTGACGTCACGCACCGGAAGCACGCGGAAGTTTGTGTGAGAATTTGAAGAAAATAAGAGTCGAGAATTAGAGGCCAACGAAAAGGATCGATTTTGGAGCTCGCAGGCGCGAGGCGAGTTTGCGCCCTATGGGGGGCCGCTCGAGTTGGGGGCTAATTGAATAAGACAGCATAGAAGATTGTGTCTCTCCTCCTTACATCGAAGCCTTTAAATCAAAGTTAATAAAAAGGTTTCGTACCTGAACAAGAAGTCGTTACATGTTTTCGAATTCCGAGATTCTTATGTTCTTTATATATTCTATAGTAATGAACATTATATGTCCATTTTGCACTTAGCGTTAATTGTGAATATGGTACAACTAAGAATAATCTTTAATAAATGATTGACCAGTTCTATTTGACCAATAGATGGCGCCCTAATAGGTACAACCACTCCGGGTTCGAGTGTATTAGAGAGTAATGGATATAAAGGTGTACTTCACATTCCCCAAACATCCAGACGTGGAACCTCACCATCCGATTGTTTAGTCTTGAACCCAAGATACTTGCATTGCAGCCCGTATTTGTCAAGAAGTTTTATCTGATTCTGTTTTGATATATATGACCTACAGCAGACATTCCTGCAAAATAAATGCCTGTCTAGCCTAAGCTTAAAACTAGCAAAATATATATAGTCTACATGGCTTAACCTATGTAGATAGGCCACAAAGTGAATTTAAATCTGCTAAAAATAAGTTATATGTCATGTCTGTAGGAGAGTTGCCTCAGAAGAAATTCTTCCATCTTTACAATGTCGATTTAAAAACTATGGTTGGTGGTATGGCAGTAGTGGCTAAATGATTCATCATCGGATATTTTGTTTGGTGTGATGCATTAATGTTGTCACTTGATCTCAATTTTTCCGATACAGTTTGAACACATAGCCTAAGGGTTCCAGGTTCAATCCTGACTGCAGGCGAGTAACAATACAGGAATACTTAGCACTTATGTCCGGTAATGTTTTACGGAATCCGGACAAGTGACCACCGTGGATTGAATAAGGGACGTGGTTCGAAGTTCCCTGTAGACTCCCGAGTTCGACAAATTCCTGAAGAAGGCCGAAGGGTATATTGGCCGAAACGTCGTTAATATAACAATAAAGATGAAAACAATAGTCCGAAAACCCTGAATGATAAAAATTATCTTGGTTTTTCACTGGAGTTTGAATGACAGCAAGTCTCCAGGACTCGTTTCAGGATGCTGGCCATTCTCAGCAATGCTGTCATTTGGATAGTCTCAACCCGTCTGCCAACTTCCATGTCTTGCAGGCCTTTTAATAATCCTTTAGTTATTGTGCCAAAAGCACCAATCACAATTGGCACAATCGACACTTTCATGTTTCATGTCTCAGAAATTCGGACAACTATTATCAAAACAATTATTAATAGCCAACTAGACATCAAATTAGGTCTATTTACAGAATAAAACTTAGAGTAATCCTGAAAAAAAATTAAAACGGTAAATCTGCTGGCCTCAATGAAATAATTCTTGAAGTTTAGAAGACAAGAAAATATGGCGGCACAATTCTTCGAATATGAAACACTGTGTATAAGCGAAAGGTGACCGCAGAATCAATAAGAACTACAGAGATATAACCTTTTCTCTTATAGCTCTTTAGGTTTATAATTCCGTGCTTGTGTTACCTATTAACCTCTGATAGACCCGTCAGTTAGAGATTTCGTAAGCAGGATGTGCACCTGTGTAAACAAAGGAAACATCGGAAATGAATCAAGAAACCGGAATGAAAACGCGTGGGCGTTATGAATGTTGTATAAATTCACATCTTTAACCCCACAGGATAGGCGGTCAATCAGAGCAGAAACTGCATTGGGCACAGCCCTAGAGGGGACAAGTGGCCTTGCGTTGAAAAATGGATTAGAAGACATGGTATTAAATATAGCAGTCAGGTGTCCAGGCCCTTTGTCTCTCCCTCTCTCTCTCTCTCTCTCACCCTCTCTCTCTCTCTCTCTCTCTCTCTCTCCACAACGATTTCGATCCTTTCGAGTAATAAAGAAGAGAGATTTATATTTTTTTGTAAAGAAATATGTTATAATCTCTTTATTCCAAAATTTTGGCAACACACCACTTCTCGACCGTATCAAAACTGACATCGAAAAAATTTCTTGGGAAAGTCAGAACCTTTTCTAGAGAAATCAATCCATAATTTCTCAGATTCTGACAGTCAGTCTAACTATCGAGTAAGTAAGTGCAAAACATCTCGAAGCAACACTATTAATCGTAGATTTCTCCGAATCATTTAATTCCATTCACCGAAGAAATAGTGACTAAATACAACTAGCATATAGTCTACCAAAAGAAATTGTAACAGCTACAATAAAAATCTACAAAATCAAGAAAGCAATGGTTCACTCACCAGATGGTGACATTGACATTTGACATTATCGCAAGAGACTTACAAGTTGATAAATTAGCACCATATTTCTTTTATAATCTGCAAAGTCAAAGAACTCTCAACGTCTATAGATATAATATAAAAAAAAGATGTTTTATACTTTTAAAAAAAGCGAGAAGCAGACGATATCCCGAAAAAAATGATGATCTAGCATTTTTCAAAGTGTTGGAAGTAACAAGAAGGAGATAACTGCAAGGTTAATTAAGAGTTATCCCACTGGAAATGGGAGCATGCCTCGGGACCGCCGACGTCATGGGAAGAATTCAAGATGGCGGACTGACACTGAACACGTGCAAACCTCTCTCTCTCAACATTTTCGACAGATTCCAGAGTAGTGACCAGTAAGTAATCATTAGTTATATAATAAAAAATATTAACAACTAATAGCGTTTCTTGGAGATTATTCCAGTTCAACAAAGACACCACTCGGCATAAACTCAAACACAACAAAATTAAACGAACGAGATGAGATTTTTCTCCATGCTGGCTACCACGTTTTGTTGTATTTTGACCTTCGACGCGGCCAAAAATGCCATTCCAAGGTGATGCACCGGAAGGAGGTGACACATTCTAATGGCAGTTATGAGAGGAAATTGCGTGGGCTGATGAAATAGGACGAGCTAAAAAAACTTCCTATCTTACACTTATAGACTGATGCACCGGAAGAGAGTGACCTGTGAACTGCATGACAGTTATTTCCGCTTGATGCCGATCAAACATGGGATTTCAAAGATCGAGTAGGAAACTGAACTATTACATAACTGAGTCAAGAGAGAAGTCAAGAGAGTTGCAGTAGAGTTGGAGACGGACGGAGTTATAGACGAGATGTGGTAGGAAAGCCACATCAGGCCGAAGGAGCCTTGGGGCTCTGATGAGTTGGGGTCCAGGATAAGATGTCAGTAAAGAAAGCCATCTTATCCAGGATAAGATGCAGTAAAGAAAGCCATCTTATCCAGGATAAGATGCAGTAAAGAAAGCCATCACCCAGCAGAGTGGGCCCCAGGGCCTCCGGTTGAGCATCAGGAGAACGAGAAAGACACAACGTTGCCGGCCATAAGAGTGGAGGTCAAAATATTGAAGTTTCTGTTCGGTCTCCAGCTCCCTCTCACACACAAACCTTGAGTAACCTTTTCGAACCCTTACAAATAAAGTGAGAGGAACATATTTGTTAAAGAAGTCTTGGCTCGTCCTTTATCATTGCGTCGTTGTGAATTATTTTGCATGAATTTACGTATGACAATATAACAGTTTGACCCTTGACAAAAAAAGAAAAAATCGAATCCAAACGTACTTTTTTTTGAAGAACAATTTTTTTTTGTTGCGGATATTCGCTGACATTCGCACACGTCTTCTGTCTATGTTGGAGCGAGATATAGCAGTGCCAGTCATAAAATTTTTTTTTTAAATGCAAAAGCAGCAAAATTTTTACTTCGTCATGGATTCCACACTGCTGAAGAAAATCCTAAGGAGTTTACAAGAACAGTTTTTTTACAGGCACAGAACCGTCTAATTGAAACTTTAGCTCAACATTTTCAAACCAAACTGACAACAGAAAAGAAAAAATTGAATTCTGTTGATGCCATAACAAACTCAACCGAATTCCAGTTCAACCCTGAGATGAAACAGACATTCGCATCATGGTTCAGTCGTTGTTAAGACATTTTTCGATATGAATTTCACATGCAGGATGAGGAATGGAAATTACGCCTTCTATTAGGGAAACTCGGAACAAAAGAACATCAACGTTATAAGCTTTTTATTTCGCCTAAAACACCGGGAGGTTTTACACTGACGGAGACTGAGACACAATTAACAGACATTTTCGGTGAGTCATCATCTTTATTCAACACACGCTATATCCAATGCAAGAATTTTCAGCTGAAATCGCTGACTGAGGACCAATTTAAATACCTCATTTTCATCGCTGGATTACAATCCCCAAACCATGCAGACATTCGCACACGTCTTCTGTCTATGCTGGAGCGAGACATAGCAGTGCAAACACTGACCACGGAATGTCAACGTCTAATAAAACTTAAGGGAGACACCGAAATGATACAACAGGAGCCATTTACATCATTTGTTTCCTGTCGTGTAATATCCATGGAAAAATCCCCGACTAAAAGAAGATAACCACCACCACCCTGTTGGCCATGGGGGGACTGGCACGACGCTCGTTTGTGCCCATTTAAAAAACACATGTGTCAACTCTGTTCACGTCGTTGGCACGAAGACGGATTTTGTGAACGGAGAGATAAAGATAACACTACTATAACGAACACGGAGGTGCCCGTGGTGTAATGGTTATCGTCGAAGGATGTGAACACGATGACACGAGTTCAAATCCTGGACGAGCCTGATTACATTTCACATAGCACTAATACCCTTGGGAAAGGTATGAATCCTAATATTCTCCCTCCAGCTATGGGTAAATAGTAGGGCAGACTAGGTTCTTCAGCCTTGGTGAGGCGTCTAGTCTAGGAGAAGGAAAACTCTGAATTGAAACCTGTTAAACTCCGCTTATGTCCTTGTGTCATATCCTGCCCGAGCAGAGGGGTTGGTAAATAGGATAACGAACACGGCACTTTCAAGAGGAAAACCACATCACAAAAAGACAGGTCATTTCCGTACGTCCACTTCAAATTCAATTTTTGCCACTTTCAATGTCAATTTTGAAGCTCGTAGGAAATATATAGTTGAGCGGTAAAAGAGCGGGAAAATTTCAGTTTGATACCACTTCAGAAATCACGTTGATTTCACATTCAACATTGGAGTTATTGGGAAAGTCAACTCTAAAAGACACAACTCGTGTTGCCCGTAGTGCATCAGGAAACAAGATACAACTAACCGGCGAACTAATTTGCGATATCTCTTTCAAAGAAAAACAATTTTCAGGTGTGCTACATTACGGACTCATCAAACCTGAACCTTCTTGGTTTGGATTTTATTGAAGAACTTGACCATTCTAAGGTTCCCTTGAACTCAATTTTTAATACCTGCCAAGTTAATTCTGTAGCAAATACCGATAAACATTTTATGAGCATACTGAAAGCTAAATTTAACAATGTTTTTTCAAGAAGGTCTCGGATGTTGTATACAAGTTAAAGCTACTCTGAAATTAAAATCTGACTCAAAACCAATTTTCAGACCAAAGCGTCCAATACCATACGCAGCTTTCGCAACAATGGAAAATGAACTAAACAGACTTCAACAAGCAGGAGTAATTCAACCTATAAATTATTCAACCTGAACAGCACCCATTGTCATGGTGAGAAAGGAAAACGGCAAGGTACGTCTATGTGCAGACTTATGTACAGGATTAAATGATGCACTGGATATACATCAGCATCCACTACCTGCACTGGAAGATTTGTTCACAAAACTCAACGGTAGAACTTGTTTTGCAAAGCTGGACCTTGCAGATTCTTATCTATAAATGAAAGTTAATGAAGATTCCAAAAATCTTCACACGATCAACACACACAAGGGCCTATTTCAATTTTGCTGCTTTCCATTTGGCGTCAAGTCAGTACCACCAATTTTCAACAAACAATGGATACATTACTCACAGGATTGCCAGGAGTTTCCAGCTATATTGATGACATCCTTATTACAGCCACAACCCCAGAGGAACTTCTGCGTCACTTAACTTCTGTGCTGGATCCAATCCAACAATATGGATTTCAATTAAGTGAAGTACCTTGGATTTATATTCGATAAAAATGGTCGAAGACCAGATCCAGAAAATATCCATGTGATAAAGCAACTGACAGCATCAACGGATGTATCGACTCCACGCTCCTTTCTGTGATATTTAATTGTGATGAACATTTCTCTTTCTAACTATTCAGTTAATCAAGCCGTTCTAATTCAGCTAATTCAGTTTAGCATAAGTACAGATTCTGTTTACACACAGTTAAATGTCAAAACAATTCTATATTAAACAATTCAGTTTAGTGTAAATACAGTTTCAATGTCTGAAAACAGTTCTATTTCAAATACCTTAATTAAGCGTAAGCACGCAGTTTAGATGTAAGTACGGTTTTATTGTCAAAAACATTTTCTGTGCCTCGTAAGTCATTATGGTTCTTTTTTACCGGAACTGCACAAGTTACGTGGAGCCTTTAACATTTTTTTGCAAGAAGATACTAAATGGAACTGGTCAAATTCATCTAAAGAAACATTTGAGAAGATTATGTCCCTTCTTAGTTCGGACGTATTAATGACTCACTATAAGCCATTCATAGACATTACCGTGGTGTTTGATGTTTCAGATTATGGAGTTAGAGCAGTAATATCACACATTTTTCCTGACGGAAGCAAAAAGGCTATTGGACACTCATCCAAATCTTGCTGAGCGCAAGTATAGTCAAATTGAAAAGGAGGCTCTTGCAATTGTAACATACCCATAATACGTATATGGGAAACGTACATAGAACGTTCATAACATATATACATAGAGCATAGATATCCCGAAACACGAAAATACTTACGACTTCTTAGTTCAGGTACGAAACTTTTTATTACCTTTGAGTTTAAAGGTTTTTTCGACATAAGGAGAGAGGCACAATCTTTCTATGCTGGCTTTTCTATCTGCCCACCCCCAACACGTGTGGCACCCGCCACAAGGCCACGGCGAGCAAGCGAAAATCAACCATCTTCTTCCAAGCCAGGACCCAACTCAACTGACTTTTTCAAAATCCCCAAAATCCTCCGTGCGCGCTTTCGGTGCATGACGTCATCCACATCCCAGGTCACATCCCCTATCTGGGATTTTTATTTTGACATCTGTGAACGACACATCCTCCCCGCGCGCGCTTCATCACCTGCTCTCATGTTTGCACCTAACTAACCCATGCACTAAGTGAAAGGTTCTCAGCCTAACTAAACCCTAAGTCAGGATATATAAAACGAAATCCATAGGCCATTATATTACACAATTATTTTCGCTGTGAAGAAATTTCACCAAATGTTATATGGTCGTCACTTTACCCTGATCACAGATAACAAGCCGTTGATTAGTATATTTGGCCCCAAGAAAGGAACCCCGGTTTATACACCAAACCCTTTGTAAAGATGGGGCACTATGCTATTAGATTACATTTTTTCTATAAAATACCAACCAGGCAGCAAAATTGGTCAAACAGATGCGTTGTCCAGACACATCTCTTAAAATCAAGAAGCACAAGAGGACAGAGTCATCGCAGCTATATCGGTAGAATCTGAAGTTGTCTCGGGACTTGTTTCCACAGTTAGAGCACTACCTGTCACTTCAGAGATGACTAAAGAAGCTACCGCCGCAGACCCAATACTGACAGAAAGTCCTACACTTTCACTCTACCAGCTGGCCAAATATATGCACAGACCAGAAACTTCAACAATTTTTTCAGCGGAGATCTTCCTTATCTGAGACCAATGGGATTCTACTTTTTGCTGAACACGTTGTTGTCCCAGTTTAACTCCAAAACAGAGTTCTAAAACAATTTCACTATGGACATCAAGGGATTAATCGAATGAAAGCCTTAGCACGTGGATATGTGTACGGGCCAAACATGGACAAACAGCTTGAGGAACTTGTTAAGAGTTGTACCAAACGCCGACAAGTTGCAAAGTCTCAACGGAAAACAAAATTGTATTCATGGCCTATTCCAGAATCTCCTTGGTCACGACTCCATATTGATTTTGCTTGACTAATAAATGGACAACATTACGTAATCCTGGTTGATGCTTACAGCAAATGGCCGGAGGTTTTTCATATTAATCACCCTTCATCCAGTAAAACTGTAAGAAAACTACAGGAGATCTTCAGCAGATTTGGTACTCCTGAAATCTTAGTTTCTGACAATGGTACTGCGTTTACATCAACAGAATTTTTAGATTTCTGTAAACAGATCAGTATTCAGCACCTCAGAGTACCACCCTTCCATCCACAATCAAATGGTCAAGCTGAACGCTTCGTCGACACGTTTAAGAGAGCACTCTTAAAATTAAAAGGAGAAGGATCTACACGAGAGATCATAGAGATATTTCTAAGTAGCTACAGAGCTACCCCAAATCCAAACTGTCCAAATGTAAAGTCACCTGCAGAAGCCTTGATGGACAGGAAAATACGGTTAACAATTGAAGTAATTCGACCATCACCTTGCAATTCTCTCAAGAGAAATAAAACTATGGAAAAAGAATCCAACCGTCGCCAGGGAGTAGTATCACGTCTATTTTTATCTGGACAACCTGTATTGTCAAACCATTACCACTATGGTAAAGAAAAATAGACACAAGGGTACATAATATGCCGTTCTGGTAATGTAACCAACGATGTAGATGT
This sequence comes from Sepioteuthis lessoniana, assembly GCA_963585895.1. NCBI lineage: Eukaryota > Metazoa > Mollusca > Cephalopoda > Myopsida > Loliginidae > Sepioteuthis > Sepioteuthis lessoniana. The sequence continues at coordinate 26,639 of CAUZXS010002689.1, forward strand.
ACAATCTTCCATTTGGGTCAGAGATGCAAATCAGCTACGTCATTCATACCTTTCTGAGAGACCATCAAATGACACAGTTATTCCCTTAAATGTTTTACTGGACACATTTGAATTACCCCAAAGGGTTCAAACAACATGCGGTGAACAAAATCAGTCCCCCAAAAAATACCCAACTAGAAGGACGCGCCATAAGCGTAAACCAACTTCAATCTTACAAGTAGATCCACAACAAACATCCTACAAGCATCAGATTTCAAGGGGTGGTGTTGGAAATAACAAGAAAGGGAGATAACTCCAAGGTTAATTAAGAGTTATGGCACTGGAAATGGGAGCATGACTCGTGACCGCTGACGTCATGGGAAGAATTCAAGATGGCGGACTGATACTGAACACGTGTAAAAAACCCCTCCCCCTCTCTCTCTCTCTCTCGATTTTCAACAAATTCCAGAGTAGTGACCATTAAGTTATCTTTCGTTGTATAAAATACTTTTAACTACTAATAGCGTTTCTTGGTGATTATTCCAATTCAACAAAGATGTTATTTAGCCAGATATACGATGTGTGAAATAGACATAAGGAATCTAAAAACACGAAACTTTATGAAATTGGTTCAGCTACGAAACTTTTTATTACCTTTCATTTAAAGGTAATTCGATATGAGGAGAGAGAAGCACAATCTTTCTATGCTGACTTTTCCATCTGCCCCCCACCACATGTGGCCCCCAGCCGCAAACTACTGGTCTGGTCTCGGCGAGCTCCGAAAGTCAACCTTCTTCATCCGAGGCAAGAACTCAACTACTTGCTTTTTCTCAAATCTCAGCCCACGCTTCCGGGACATGACGTCACCCACATTCCCTTGCCTCAATTCTATCTGGGATTTTTATTTTGACATCTCTGAATCCCACATCCTCTCCGCACGCGCGTGAACACCTGCGTTAATGTTGCACCTAACTAACCCGTGAGCTAAGCGAAAGGTTCTCAGTCTAATTAAACCGAAAGGCAAGATATATAAAACGAAATCCCTCCGCAATTATATTACAAAGATACCACTCGGCCTAAATTCAAACACAACAGAAAGATACACCAGCCTTGGCCGAATCCCCACTGCATAGCTTGTAGCAAACAGCAGGAGACATTGACCTCTATATGGATGCTAATAAAACAGAGTGCATACGTTTTAAACACGACAGATTGGTTGCTTGGTTGTTAGAGTTTTATGGCACATCAACCTTTTAAAGTTTTTTAACGCTAAATCCATTTTTATGAAAATAGTTCTATTTTGAACAATTCAGTTTAGCATTATTATACAGTTTAAATGTAAGTACAGTTTGATTGTGATAAACATTCTCTTTCCAACTATTCAGTTTAGTCACCCGGTTCTAATTCAGCTAATTCAGTTTACTATAAGTACAGATTCTGTTTATACACAGTTAAATGCCAAAACAATTCTATATTAAAAAATTCAGTTTTGTGTAAATACAATTTCAATGTCTGAAAAATGTTCTATTTCAAACAATTCAGTTTAGCATAAGTATGCAGTTTAGTTCTATTTAACCCATAGATAAGAGCTTATCAGGTGCAGACGGTGTATTCTACAGCTCCAGCCGACTGAGCAAAAACACGGAAGAGCCATCACCACTAAGTGGCAAGCCTCTGAAGTTAGTAGACCAGTTCATATACATCAGCAGCAGCATCTCATCTATTGAATGGGATCTCAACATACGCCGGGCAAAGGTGTAGACTGTAATTGAGATTTATACCTATCCAATGAAATAGCGGGATTTTTTCCAAGCTACGAGCAATTTTGAACGAATTCTGGAAGAAACACTCGATGAAAAAACAGCTGTACGGCCACTAACATCCCATCTCAAAAACTATCCAAGAAAGACGAACAAAACATGCGGGTCACTGATGGAAAAACAAGGGTGAATTCATTGGTTACGTTCTTGTATTGACCCCTACACATCATCGTGCCAGTGTTGCCTGACCAGCTCTGTAAGGAAACTCGATGTAGTTTAGAAGACCTCCCTGGAGTGATGGATGATAGGGACGGATGGAAAGAGAGACTTAGGGAAATCAGTGTGACTTGATGATGATGATGATGAAGACATAGTTTTGAAACATAAAAGTTATCATGGAGTGAGTTCTCTTTGATGCTAATGTGCTTGACTGCGACGTGGTAGTTCGTTCTTACCATAAAGTTCACATTCGACCAAATAGCTCCAAGAAAGCTGTGGACTCTCTTACCCCATCAACTCGGGGTTAAAAAGTACCACTACAGTTTGACAGGGATTGCCTAGGTAAAAGATAACCCACGTAATTTGACATGCCATTAGATAAAGAAACTAAAATGAATTAAATTAAGTAACAATAAACAAAAAACAAGCCAAATTAATTCCGGCAGACTTATACTCGCCTGAGTGCCAAGGTTTAAAATTCTTGAAATATTCTTCAATTATTTCAACATGTTTTCAGACATTGCTTTGCAAAGTACCACTTAAATGTGGCTCCATATTAGAAGTACCTTGACCTTTGTTTCTTAGATAATTCCGTCTGCGTAGTGAGAGAATCTTATTTCTATCAGAAAATGCTTTAAAATATGGCCGACTATCTCTGTTTTATTGCCAGACAGTAAACATGCCACTTGGTTCAATTTTATTCGCATCTCAGTGAGAAAAGAGTAACTGCTTCAATTGCTGCTGCTACTTGCAGTGTTCTGTCTGTAAATGTCTCCCAAATTTAAGAGCGGAGGCTGGCAACCATATCCTTATTTAGTATGTATACACTCAAAAGCTCCCCTATGATACAATGTCAATTTTTTTGTAGAGTTTTAAAAATTTGAAATTAGAATTTTCACTTTAGACTTTTAGCCGAACCAAGAAATCTTGAAACAGCAATCTTCCAATTATTTACTTATATCCAGGAAAAGTCATCGCAGCGCAGTGGCTTACATGTTGGATTGTGACATCACAGTAATCGGGTTCGAGCTTCACTTTCGCTATTCGGTTTACTTTCGGACTTATACCTCTGGAAAAGGCATGAACTGCCTTATCCTTCCCAGCTATGGGTTCAAAAGTACTACAAGTTTTACGAGGATGGCTTTTGAATTGAATAACCCACCAAGGTTGATATGCCATTAAAACAAGATTGATATGCCATTAAAACAAAGGAACTAATCCAAAACATTGCTGGATTTGTTAGTTGTTTGATTGGTTTTATTTAATTGCATATCAACCATGGTATGTTATTTAACGCCAGATCCTGTTTAAAATTGTTTTAAATCTAAGATTTGAAAGGAATTTTTGGTAGATAAACTTTGAAAACCAACCAGAAGTCATTTGTTTAACATATTAAATGGTTTCAAGAATTCCTTTTTAACTCTAACAATTCAATTTTACATCAGTCATTTGTTTGCACACAGTTAAATAGTTATATATATGATTCGTAAAGGAATCGTTCATAGGATTGGGTTGGTTTCATGGCATATCAACCATTGTAGGTTATTTAATGCCAAATCCTCATTATACATATATATTAGATATAAATGATTTGATTTGGTTTGGTTTTATGGCATATCAACCATTGTAGGTTATCTAATGCCAGAGCCTTTCTATACCTATACATAAATTGCATATGATCTGTAAACGTTTAGTTGATCACATTTTTAAACGAGTCCATTCATTTGTTCACAGTTAAATAGTTTCAAGTATTTCTATCTAACATGAATATTCCTACATATTATAAATCTTTTGTTTGCGTAGCATAAAGTTGAATGATTCTGAGAATTGCTATGTATCAGTAAGAATTCAATTAATCTTTAGTCGTTTGTTTACACACGCTTAAAGAATAAACGATTCTATTTCTAACGATTCAATTTATCATAAAATATTTTTGGCATTCAGGTTAATTGTCAAAAGGTTCTATTTGACCTATAGATAGGACCCTATCAGGTGCTACCACTCCTGGCCAGAAGGGATCCGGGAGCGATGACAATAAAGGGGCATTCCATATACCCCAGTGTTCCACTAACAGGAGCCTTGCCATCAGATTTTTTAATATCCAGGATACTCGTTGTGGTGGTTCTAACCCCTCTGCAGAGATGCAGTCGTGTATTCTATAGCACCAGCCGATTAACTGCTCATAACTCGGAGTCGAACAGATGTGTTCATGCCTTTAACATGGACACTAACGCAAACAGGCTCGTTCAGGATTTGAACTCAAGCCACCGTTCCCATTTTCAGCGACGATAACCGTGAGGCTGAGAGTGCCTCCCAATTATTTGTTGGACATTGACTTTTTTCAGACAGAGTTTCTTGCCCAACGCACCAACGTTTTACATTCAGAGATTTTTCTTTCTCCTAGTCTGGTTGCCTTACCAAGGCTAACGAGATCTGTCACAGGATAGAAATGAATAAACTAGCAGGAGGCGCAATAGGAACAGTTGTTGGAAATGGACACAGAGATAAATTCGAATAGTAGATGCGTATTGTTGTCTTTCGCTTTTGTGCTAATGCCCTGAGGAAAAGCGTGAATCTATTAGTTCTCCTTCTACTGCTACGGATAAAATTGTAAGGAAGACTGGGGTCATTAGCTTTGGTTCGGCAACAAGTCTAGGAGAAAGAAAATATTAGAAACAGCTGTACTCCTTTGAAAAAATGACCAACTCTGGAATTCTGCCGAAAGCAGAAAGGGTGAGGAGAAACATGTATTAGACATGCATTGGAAATCATGGAGAAAGGTATTGTCAGAGGTCAGAAATAAATTCAAGCATGACAGATTGAATTAAGCTATTATATATGGATGTTTTGTTTTGGTTGGGTTTTATGGCACATCAACCATTGTTGGTTATTTAATGCCAAATCCATTTTTATACATATAAACAGTCCTATTTCAAAGAATTCAGTCTAGTAAAAGTATAGTTTTTTTTATTTACAAAGAGTTAAATATCAAAACAGTTCTATTTCAAACAATTCAGTTCAGCGTAAGTCCTCAGTTTAGTTCTGTTTGATCTATAGATTGGACCCTACTTGGTGATACCACTCCGAGTTAAGGTGGACCTGGGAGCTATGGCAATAGAGGGCAACTCCGCATTCCCCAATACTCCAGCATTACGAGAACCTCACCATCAGATTGTTTAATGTCATATCTGTGACTATCGTTAGAGGAGTCTTACCCCTCTGTAGAAAAGCAGTCGGTGTATTGTACCGTCCCAGCCCATGGGCAAATCATATATAGAGTGTGAATATATTACTCACGATTTTATGATAGAAATGTTTTTAAAATCAAAAAGAAAGGGAATGCCAATGATCAGGAATGAAGGCAAGCATTTACGATAAAATACGGCTATTACTTCTACACAATTACACGTGCTGTGTACCCTGCCCTCATCAGCCACTACCAAGAGGAATAACACGGCTTTGGTGATCAGGCGGTACTGCCACAACTAGACCCACCGGTAGATTTCGGCAACGGACAGGTTGGTTGTAGTTGTTTGGGTTTAATGGCATATCAACCTTTGGAGTTTATTTAACGCCAAATCTATTTTTATACAAATAATCAGTTCTATTTAAGCAATTCAGTTTAGCATGAATACACAGTTTTATTGTCAAAAACATTTCTATTTCAAGCTATACAGTTTATTCCAACAGTTCTAATTCAGCTAAGTGTGGGTACAATTCCAATGTCAAAAACAGTTCATTTTCAAACAATTCAGTTTAGCATAAGTAGACAGTTTAACAGCCCCAGCCCCAGCCGACTGGAAAATACACAGAGTTAAATTTCCAAACAGTTTTATTTCAGATAATTCAGTTTCGCATAAGTACACAATATAGACGTCAAAACAGTTCTATTTCGGATAATTCAGTCTAGCATGAGTTTGCAGTTTAAATGTCAAAACAATTCTATTTTAAACAATTCAGTTTAGCATAAATACGCAGTTTAAATGCAAAGATCAGTATAGTGAAGGGAGCACGGTTAAGTTCTATTTAACCCATAGATAGGACCCTTATCAGGTGCTACCACACCGGACCAGAATGGACCAGGGAGCAATGGCAATAAAGGGGTACTCTGCATTCTCCAAAGCTCCTGCATTACTGGAACCTCACCATCAGATTGTTTAGTGTCAGGACACTCGTTGAGGAGACGGGTCTTGCCTCTCAGCAGAGGTGCAATCGGTGTATTATACAGCCCCAGCAGACGGGGCAAGCACTGGACAGGGTATTATTTTATCTCATCTATAGTGAAATACATCTCCTTGTCTCTTATTTCCGTTAATGATGTTAGATTACGATTTAAACTCATCTTTGGAGATCGTCACGTTTTCATTTAGACAACTTCACTCGAGAGCTCATAACACTTGCAGAATGATCTAATTGGCTGACTCGTTGGACCTTTTGAAATGGTTGGCAAGTATTAAGGAGAGTTCCTGATCAAGATATGATCAAATGGTTCTCTGCTTAATTTTAGGCCACTGAATTCTTGGCCTGCTCGGAATTTCTTTTGGACACTGGCTATCAGCAATGGATTCCTGGATACTGTGAGTGCAATCTGGATTCGTCATCGTATAATTCGATTTATATTTTTCAATCAGATTTGATTGCTTGCAACAGGATGTCTTATGAATGTGCAATTCTCGCTTGCTGTTCCAATGTCTATCACAATCGCAGGTTGTAGCCGTATTCAACTCCAGATTGAAATCCTTAAATCTGTCAAAGGGGCCATATACCGTTAACAAAAGGACATTTTCCTTCGTTTCTGCTTGTCTTGCAGAGTGTTAATATATTTCTAATGACTGAAATAGAAAATTTCTGAAAAACAAAACAAAAAAACGATTGTCCCTGATTAGGAAGTAAATATCATTCATAGTCTATGTATCAGCACAATCACTCCACCATGTGCAGGATGTGAGTATAGGTCAATTTTTAAATGGAGTCCAGCTGATTTGATTTCAGAATTTTCCTTCTCCAAGAATAGTTCCTTTACCAAGGCTAAAGAACCCATTCAACCCAACTTTTTATGCATTGCTGGAGATCGAGGAACGATTCATGCCGTGGCCATTGGTATTAGTGGGATTCAAATTCAAAACAACGAATCTATTTCAATAACTGTCATATAGTTATAAAGTTAGACACTAGCAACTGAACACCCATCGCCAGTGGTGGCCCTCCAGATAATATAAATAGAAATACCATGCTGTTAGGGTGGACATTTGTCAAAAGGACAAATATTCGGACGACTATCAGTCAGACGGACTTTGGTGAGAGAAAGACTTCAGTAGTGGCTTGGTCGGCAGTCTAACGGGTAATCAGAATCTTTTTTTTTTGTTTTATTTTCTGTTAATGGGTTATTTTAGTTGAATAAAATGCATATGCTTTTTTTAAGTAGTCTGTTAATTGTTTCTTCTCTATTTATGCACATATGAGCGTTACAAAAATAAACATTAAGACCTGTGCAGTTTCAGAAATTATATAGCTGAGAGGAAATGAAAATCTGGAAGAAAAGGGATGGTTAGTGGTCAGGAATGAATTGAAGCCTTAATAAAAGAGCGGATTCGTTTAGGTATAAGGTATTTATGTTGCTATTTATTTTTCTATAGATCAAACCAGAACCGATACATTCAGTAGGATATGGATTTCGGTTGGGTTCCTGGAAGTTTCCCATGACCTGCTTGGACTGACTACTTTCAATAAATTTCGAACAAATTCCATTCACTGAAGCGGAAAATAAGTTGATGGATACAAAATCATGAACAATTCAAATAAAACAACTTCACGACTTGTTTAGACTTGTCACATAAATATTTCCTAACCGATATATATATATATATATATATATATATATAACCACTGCACAACGGGCGTGTCAATATATATATATATATATATATATATATATATATATGGGAGCGGTGTCTCTTGTTCAAATCACGGATGATACTGCTCACGTTTCTCTTAGGACTAATCCCCTAACAAAAGGTATGAATCCAGCAATCCTCGGTCTGTCTATGGCTAACACAGTAAGACAGACTCGTTCCTTAAGCCCTGATTAGGCAACCAATCTAAGAAAAGGATATACTGAATTAAACTTGGTAAACTTCATTTAAAAAATTGACCTTGTTTCACATCCTATCCATGAAGTGTTGTTGATAAACTCACACACACAGACACAGACACACACATATATGCTTATATGTCCATAAGCGTATGTATAAATAAATATATACGTAAAATTCCTTCACTTACGCTGAGAGGTTCTATAGCTTTGGAGTAAGATATCCGACTGACGTAAAGTTTGCCGAGTTTCTATCCCAGCTTGAAGCATCCTGCATGTCAAGCCACACTGAAGATTTGGAATACAACGAAACAGTCTGTTTGGGATGACAGTATATATATATGTATATATATATAATCTTAACCTTAGCGGCTAAGTAAGGATTTACTGAAGCTTTGTTACTGTTAACATTAATGTGGCAGGTCAGTGCGTCTCAATGCTGATTGCACTTCTCATACAGGATGCTTGATCAGTCCATGCTGACGTGTGAGTGCGATCCAGTTGCACTGCACATATGTAGGCTTGTAGAGCGTCCATAGGCTGGTTCTGCTGCCGATACAGTACTCTTATAGAGCACTATGTGTCAGCATTTGCCTCCCATTTATCCTTGGAGTGACGAAAAAGGATCAACGCATCATGCATTCTCCCTATGCTAGAGAGGCACCTGCCTAAGAGGTACCAAATCTGGTCATTCGGATTCCTACATCATTTAAGCACCGGTAACTGGTACTATTGAATGCGCTGATTGCATCTGTGCATCTCAGGTGAGGTTTCAGTAACCTTACCTGTCATGTCCTCTTTCATCTTTTATTGAAAATTCGGATGCGTATTTTGATACACTCGCATTTACTCATAATGACAGAGGTATATATGAGTAAAAATTTTTTGGAGGGGGATCACCGTTTCTAGACACTTCCCCAATGTAGAGAAAGCACTATCGTTCTTAGAAGAAGCTGCTTTGTTGTGAAATGAGACTTTTCTCAACCAACGATTTTGGTTTTTTTTTTTTTTTGGTACGTGGTGCATTCAATAAGTTACCTGACTTCTTTTGTACAGGCATTTAAAATTGTAGTAGACTCTTGAAAATTCATTATATTATTGCTATACATCTTATGAGATGACTGACCAATGTTTTTGATTTCAGGTTCGAATAAACAGCTACAGCAGCAATTGGAATACACCCTACTAAAGCCTGATTGTCACAGCTGGTGAATTTCAAAAATGCAATCAGGTCGTGAGGACACATTAAAAGAACGATATGCAATAAAATTCTGTTTTAAACTTGAAAAAAATGTCACAGAAACGTTTGGAATGCTTCAGGCTGCTTTTGAAGCATGAATCGAGCACCAGTTTTTTCGTAGCATAAGAGATTCAAGGAAGGCAGGGTGTCTGTGAGGTATGATGAGAGGTGTGGGAGGAGTAAGAAAGTAAATAGACCCGGGTTGATTGGCCAAAGGGTTACGGTTAGGGTAAGGGTTACTATGTTGAGGTTTTATGGGAGTTCAAGAAAAGATTCCGTCGGAAGAGGCCAGCACTCTTCAAATCGGGTCAGTGGCATTTCCACCAGGACAATACACCAGTCTACAACACCATCCTTGTCACAGACTATTTGACCATGATGCTCATCAAGACAATTCCTCACCCTCCCTATAGTCTAGACCTTGCTCCCTGTGACTTTTGGTTATTCCCTAATGTTGTATATTGACCTCCGACCCCGCCAAACAGACCATTCCAAAGTCGGTGGAAGTGCATATTCCATTGACGTGGGCGAGTTTGGCTGACAATATGGACAGGGTTAAAATCCCACGGTACAGTCACAGACTGATGCACCGGAAGAGAGTGACCTGTGAACTGCATGACAATTATTTCCGCTTGATGACGATCAAATATGCCATTCCAAAGACGGCGGAAGTGACACATTCCGATGGCCAGTTATGAGGAGATATTGAATGGGCGATTGAACTATTATATAACTCGGTGAAGACAAGAAGTCAGTAAGTTTGGAGATCGGAGAGTTTGGAGACAAGATGTGGTAGAGAAAGCCAGCACCCAGCAGAGAGCTGGGCCCCCCGGGCTTCCGGTTGAGCAATTCTGGAGAACGGGATAGAAAGGCTGATGGCCATAAGAGTTGGGGGTCAATATGTTGTAGTTATGTTCGGCATCCAACTCCCTCTCACACACAAACCTTTCAAATAAAGTGAGAAATATATTTTTCTCAAAGACTGTGTCGCTCGTCTTTATTGTGTGTCGTTATGATTCTGTGTGCATATGAGTATACAATACTAAGCTCAGAGGCTGTCGTCATGAGACAATTGAGGAGATGAAAGAGGCTATGATGAAGGTCTTTGACACGCTCACACAAGAGGACTTCAATGGGACCTTCTAGAAGTTGTCGGAACGGTCCAACAAGTATATTGCATCTGGAGGAAATTACTTACAAGTTGACTCCAGTTTCATGTGTGTACTATCAATAAAAGGCTCATAATAAAAAAAAGTCTGGAAACTTATTTAATGAGTCTCCTACATTGTAGGTTATTTATTGGTCATATTTACCAACCCCTCCGCTCGGGCTGGATATGACACACAGTCAATTTTTAAGTGGAGTTTAACAGGTTTCAATACAGAGTTTTCCTTCTCCTAGACTAGTTGCCTCACCAAGGCTGAAGGACCTAGTCAGTCCTACTATTTACCCATAACTGGAGGGAGAATTATTGGATTCATACCTTTCCCAAAGGTATTAGTGCGATGTGAAATGCAATCGGTCTCGTCTAGGTTATTTATTGGTAAATCTATTTTTATGCCTATGTGACAATACCCCTCGCCAGCCGACCTCACTATATCAGCTTCCTTAAACCACTAAGGGCTATTTGATCACATCGTCGAGTGGTTTTTCTCATATCCGATCAGGGGCATTACACATTTCTTTACAGATATACAAATACAACCGAGAGGGTGGAAGAAAAGAACAAACGAACAAACACAGATTTGGGTCAGCTCCAAGTGCAAGAGGGGGGGGTTGTGACACTTTTGTGCAGCTCTCTGTTCATTTGCAGGCCATTGTGAGCGTGTATTTTGCGCGAAACTTCCACAAAGCCACTAGGAATGCTGACTCATCTCTTGACTGCCATGTTTCCATCTTCTTCCTGCCTACTTCTGCTGACTGTGTCCTTCTCTGGACAGCTATCTCAAACCGACTATTCTCTTCTGCCCTCCTTTGTCAATTCACTCTGTCTTCTCTAGGACTTTCCCTCTCTCCTCCACTTCCGGTCTCGCACTCAGGCTCTTTGTGTGTGTTTCGCGCCAAAACAGACAAACAGATTCTCTGACCGGCGCACACACACTAACACAATGAATTGCCAACATCGTGTCACTCATTGCTACAGTTCTATTTCAAACAATTCAGTTTAGCATCAGTACAATTTTTTTTGGTTTAAACACAGTCCATTGTAAGAACAGTTTTATTTCAAACAATTCAGTTTTACATTAGTACGCAGTTCTATTTGAACCATAGAGAGGACCTGATCAGGTGTTACCACTATGGGCCAGAGTGGACCTGGGTGCGATGGCAGTAAATAGGTACTCCGCATTACCCAAAGCTCCTGAATGACTGAAGCCCCACCATGAGATTGTTTGATATCATATCCAGGACACTCGTTGCAAAGATGCTGTCCTCCACCCCTGCAGCTGACTTGGCCACTACCAATGAATGTTCTGAATATGACACTAAACAATTTGATGCTGAGGCTCCAGTGCTGCTGAAGCTTTGGGGAATGCAGAGAGTACCCGTCCATAGGCATTACTCCCAAGCCTACTCTGGCCCGGAGTGTTAGTACTTGTTAGGGTCCTATTAGTGGGTCGAATAGATATATGTTATGACTCTCTATACTTGAAACAATTCATCTGTAAGTAAAATAAAAGTAGTAAAGTTGGTGACTGTAATCGAGGGCAACCCGAAGGTTCCCTTTTATGTAGCTACAACAATGAGGTGTAGGGGAGGGCGCTACTCCTTTCCCTGGATTACTCCACTTTACCCTTGATACGTACCTTATAATGCTGGGTGTTAAGCAAGGAGGTATCAAGTACCATTTTTTAAGTGTTTGGTATGACTCGACGTGTGATTGAAACCCGGTCTCCCGGACCATTGGCAAACACTCTATTTACCTGTAAGCACACATAATTAATGTTAAATAGAATTGTTATTGGAATACTTGGAACCATTTAACTGTGTGCAAACAAATCATATTCAGTGGGATTATAAATATTATATAGCAATATCAGAAACGTCTAGGAAATCCTGTGAATTCAAAATTTAAAGTGTGTTCTTTGGGAGGATCGGAAGCACACTTGTACACCAATCTTCCATTTCATTGGTAAGCATACCTTTTTTAAACCAGGGAAGCCTTTTAACCCATCCTCTTTTTTTTAAATACAAGTTGTCAGAAAGCGAGAGGCATCTTTTTTGACACTTTGTTGATAAATGTTTTGTTTTTACCGGGTTTTAAGCGTCATGATGGAGAGCATTGTCGTTGATTTTGTATTAGCATTTTTTTTCGTCATGAATTGTTGTCGAGAAAATGAATGCCACGAATGGATGGTTAAGTGGGAATAATAAAGTTAGTGAGCAATTTCTAATAGATTTTCTATCGCATGAGAATTTGTGTCACACTGGAGGCGCATTCTTCTGTTAGTAGCACATCCAAGAATATTGGCTGGTTCTAGACACACTTTTACCACTACGAACAAATCACCACGCTTGAGCCTTCAAACGACGAGATCAACGGAAGATTCGACACACACACGCATATATATATATATATATATATATATATGCATGTTTGGTTAAAGACCGCAAATTGCTTTCTTTTCAAGATCTACAAGTGAAGACGTTCGAGTCTTCTTGTTATTTTTTTTATGCCCGGGTCAATGTGGTGGAGAAAGTATCACATTGTCATATTTAAGCAACCCCTCCGCTAGGGCAGGATATGACACAAGAGCAATTTTAAGCGGATTTTAACAGGTTTGAACACAGAGTTTTCCTTCTCCTGGACTAGTTGCCTCACTAAGGCTAAGAAACCAGTTTGCCCTACTATTTACCCTTAGCTGGAGGAAGAATAATTGGAGTCATACCTTTCCCAAGCGTATTAGTGCTATGTGAAATGCAATCAATCTCGTCCAGGATTTGAACTCGTGTCGCCGTGTCCATTTCCTACAACGATAACTATTACACCACGGGCACCTCCAAAAAGTACCCCATAGTAGCCCATGCGCTTTCGACTATATAGCTGGTCGCAGTCAGGAGTTGTGTTTGGTAGTTTCTTGCAGTGAGTTTTATTTATATATATTTTAAATGGGTTGGCTTGTTTTGTTTGGATGTGATGTAGGGTTATTTATTGAGTAGGTTTAATTTGTTAATACCTGTGTTGAATGCTTTCCTATTTATAGCAGTTTTTCAAAATTATTTTTATAGTTATTAGATTGAGGATTTATAGTCAGTTTTTGTAGCTATTTTCATATATAATTTTTTTTTTTTTTGTTAATTAGGATATTTCTTATATCGGAGGATTTGATTTAATGTGTCTTTGTTTTGCTTTGTCATTGGGTGCTGTTTTATGGCGCTTATGCCAGAGAGGTGGTACGTAAGGCGACGAGAAAGTGTGGTTGTTGTGTGGTCAATGTAGGTATTAGATCTTATCTTATTTTCCGAAAGACACTCTCGAAATCGACTTGTAAATTTAACCCAGACATTAGAAAAAAGCAAGAAGACTTGAACGTCTTCATTTGAAGATCTTGAAAATAAAACAATCCGTGGTTTTTAACCAAACATTTTTAGATAACGACTTGCTGACAAAGCACACACAATATATGTATATACAGTAAAAGAAATTATATATATATATATATATATATATATATATATATAGAGTCATCCACAGACAGACTGTTTCGTTCCATCAGAACTCTTCAGTGTTGCTAGAAACGAAGGACGCCCGAAGCCGGAATCGAAACTCGTCCAACTTTACGTTAGACTAAGTTTCAGACCTCTCGGCCACCATGCGGACAACGTTGGACACGGCGACACGAGTTCAAATCCTTGACTGATTGCATTTCACATAGCACTAATACCCTTGGGAAAGGTATGACTCCAATTATTCTCCCTCCAGCTATGGGTAAATAGTAGGGCATACTAGGTTCTTTAGCCTTGGTGAGGCAACTAGTCTAGGAGAAGGAAAACTCTGAATTGAAACCTGTTAAACTCCGCTTAAAAATTGACCTTGTGTCATATCCTGCCCGAGCGGAGGGGTTGGTAAATAGGATTACTATTTCTATAAATCTAGCAGAGAAAACAAAAACAGATTACGCAATTTATAAATAAGAAATATTGCAAAAAACTGATTTCTGGGAAGAAATCGATAAAAAAGGAAAGACTAGAAAATCCGTGCAGCTAGAAAATAAGCAACCAGTACCGAAATATCAGGCCAAAAGGAAAAACATCGACAAAGTTGCCTAAGCTAATACGCAAAAGAGCCTAATATACTTAGTACAGCAAAACAAGAACACCTAAAGAGCCAGAAGCTATCTACCTACGTTTGCGTGAATATTATCTTGGTAATCCCTTAGGTCAAACCTCGGTAAATAATTTCTTTTAGGTATTATATATATATATATATATAGCTTGAGCTATAGTCATAGAAGTACTTCGGATGCAGTGTCTCATCTACTGAAAATGACATAAATATGTGACTATCCAAGGTATGGACTATTGCCGATTGATTATCGATGATATGGAAGTAAAACTTATCCGATAAAATGAAACGCATTTTTTTCCAAACTGCGATCGTGTCAGTTCTACTATATGGATGCACGACATGGACGCTGATTAAGCGTATTGAGAAAAGGCTTGACGGGAATTGCACAGGAATGCTACGAGCTATATTAAACAAATCCTGGAAGCAACATTTCACAAAAAAAACAGCTGTACGGCCACTTACCACCTATCTCTAAAACCATCCAGATAAGACGAATAAGACATATGGGAGAAGTAAGGACGAACTTATAAGCGACGTTCTCCTATGGTCCCCTTTACACGGACGAGCAGGAGTTGGACGACAAACGAGAACATATCTACAACAGATCTGTAAGGACACAGGATATAATCTGGGAGACCTTTACAAAGCGTTGGATGAGAGAAACGAATGGCGAGAGAGGGTCAGAGAAATCTGTGCTTGTAACACGACATGACAATACACACACACACACACACACATATATATATATATACTCTGCCCCAACGAGAGATATGTGACACAAAGTCAATTGTTTAAGCGAATTTCAACAGGTTTAAATTTATAGTTTTGCTTCCCGAGTTCAGTTCAAGGGCACAGTCTACCCTACTATCTACCCATTGCTAAAGGGAGAATAATTATGTCCATACTTTTTTGGAAAGTGTTAGCGCAATGTGAAATCCAAACAGCTTCGTCAAGGGTTTGAACTCAAGACACCTTGTTAATTTCCGACAACGGTGACCCTAAAACTACAAGCGCCGCCTATCTAATTCTATTATATATACGATAGGGGACTCTCACATCAAGAGGGATGGTGAGGGTTCAGTAATTTTATCTGCCATGTCTTTTTTTATGAATTATTTTCCGTTCAAAATTCGGTTGCGTATCTAGATGCCTAGGCATTAACTCCAAATGACTGAGGTATATCCGAAGAAGTTTTTTTAGGTCACTGTTTTTGGACCCCTTTCCATGTGGGGAAAGCAGTGCCACCCCCAGCAATGGTTGCTTTGTTGTGAAATGAGAAAATAAAGACAAGAATTTCTCGCAATTCGTCTGTCAGATAGATTGGAGGATAGCTAGTTACGGGAACTGATCGATATAGATTTATATGAATAGATAGATAGATAGATAGATAGATCAAGATTTATATGAATAGACCGAGATAGATAGATAGATAGATACATACATATGTACATAGATAGATAGCACATGCCCAGTGATGAGCTTGTATTTAAATCACTCGCTATAACGCAAAAATATTTTATATCTCCCCATAAGAGACCTCCACCAATGATAAAAACCCTACTTTATTGGGAGTAATGGCATTTTAAAAGAAGGCAATGCATTAATGTACATTTGATATTCGCTTATTTTTTTATCTGATAAGTGTTTCTTTATACAAACATTCAATAGAAAAACGCAGAGTTTGCGATTTTGTAGCTTTCAAGTAATTTTATGTTAACTCGATAAATAGGGAGAATTCAGAGGTATTTATTTAAAAATAAATTGGAATTTAATTTATTCTTTAACTTGGAACATTTTTATGCTAACAAGAACATTCTAGAAAAAATAATAATTTTATGGTTATATAAAAAGTGTGTTAACTGTGTATCGAGACTGAAGCTGTATTTACCATGACAAAAATGAACAACGAAAGAAACGTCAATTTTCTTTTAAATACGGGGTGTGTTCAAAACGTATCAAGTGTTTACAAATAATTATAACCAGTAAGTGTTTACAAAAGATAAAAATCCGTAAGTGTTTACGAATGATAAAATACAGTGTTTACAAAGGGGTAAGGGCTGTAAATGTATACGAATTATTAAGGTTGGTTGGTTGGTTTTATCCCATATCAACCTTTGTAGCTTTATTAATACCAAATCCATTTTTATACACATAATCAGTTCTATTTCAAACGATTCAGTTTAGCGGGAGTACACATTTTAATTGTCAAAAACATTTATTTTCAAGCAATTCAGTTTTGTCAAACAGTTCAAATTATAAACTATAAAGTTTGGCGTAAGAACAGTTTCAATATCCAAAGCAGTTCTATTTCAAGCAAGTTGGTTGGTTGGTTGGGTTTATGGCATATCAACCTTTATCAAGGTTATTTAATGCCAAATCCATTTTTATACACATTGTCATTTCTATTTCAAACAATTCAGTTTAGCTCGAGTACACATTTAAATTGGCAAAAACATTTCTATTTCAAGCTATTCAGTTTAGTCAAACAATTCAGTTTAGCATAAGCATAGTTTCAATGTCAAAAACAGTTCTATTGTTATCATAACGACACAATAATAAACAGACGAGTAATAAACGATGCAGGAAGACTTCCTTAACAAAATATTTACCCCTCACTTTATTGCAAGGGTTCGAAAAGGTTATTCAAGGTTTGTGTTTGAGAGGGAGCTGGAGACCGAACATGAGCTGTAATATTTTGACCCCCACTTTATGGCCGTTAACATTGTGTCTTTCTCGTTCTCCTGATGCTCAACCGGAGGCCCTCGGGTCCACTCTGCTGGGTGCTGGCTTTCTTTACTGCATCTTATCAGCAACTTCTCTGGTCCCCAAACTCCATCGGGGTTCCCGAGGGCCCCCTCGGCCGGTAGTGGCTTGACCTACCACACCTCGACTCCCACTCCAACTCAACTGTCTTGATTTCTGGCTTGACTGAGTTATATAATAGTTCCACGTCCACTCGGTCGCCCACTCGATCTTTGGAATCGAATGTTGGATTGTCGTTAAGCGGAAATAACTGTCATGTAGTTCAGAGGTCACTCTCTTCCGGTGCATCAGTCTATGAGTGTACCATGGGAATTTTTTTTTACCTCGTCCCATTTCATCAGCCAATTTCCGCCCACGCGATTTCATTTCATAACTGCCATTAGAATGTGTCCCTTCCGGTGCATCACCTTAAATGGCATTTTTGGCCGGGTCGTAGGTCAAAATATAACACTATTTCAAGCAATTTAGTTTTGCATAAATTCACAGATTAGTTCTATTTGACCCAAAGAGAGGGTCCTCTCAGCTGCTAACACTCCGGGCCAGAATGGACGTTGGAGTGATTGCAATAGAGGGGTACTCTGCATTCCCCAAAGCTCCAGCATTACTGGAACCGCACCATCAGATTATTTAGTGTCATATCTAGGACATTCGTTTTGGGGTCTTATCACTCTGCAGAAAAACAGTCGGTGTATTCCACTGTCACATCTGACTGGACAACAAATTATTAAAAATCTATAAGAGTTACCAATGATTATAGGCTGTAAGTATTTACAAATGATTTTAAGCTATGAATGTTAACAAATAGATAAAGGTGCCCGTGGTGTAATGGTTATCGTCGTAGGAAATGGACGCTGCGACGCGAGTTCAAATCCTGGACGAGACTTATTGTATTTCACATAGCACTAATACCCTTGGGAAAGGTATAAATCCAATTATTCTCCCCCCAGCTATGGGTAAATAGTAGGACAGACTAGGTTCTTCAGCCTTGGTGAAGGAAAACTCTGAATTCAAACCTTTTAAACTTCGCTTAAAAATTGACCTTGTGTCATATTCTACCCGAGCGGAGGGGTTGGTGAATAATAATAGATAAATGTTGTTAAAGATTAAAGGCTGTAAGTGTTTACAAATGACACTTGCCCAGTCGGCTGGGGGCAGTAGAATAAACCGACACCACCGCTGTAGAGGGGTAAGACCCCCAATAAGTGTTCTAGTTATGACTCTAAACAATCTGATCGTGAGGTTCCAGGGATGCTAGAGCTTTGGAGAATGCAGAGCACTCTTTCATTGTCATTGCACCCCGGTCCTCTCTGACCCGGGATGGTAGCACCTGATAGGGCCCTATCTATGGGTTAAATAGAACTAACTGCATACTTATCCTAAACTGATTTGTTTGAATTAGAACTGTTTGACTAAACTGGAAAGCTTGAAATAGAATTGTTTTTGACGTTGAAACTGTACTTACACTAAACTTATTTATTTAATATACAACTGTTTTGACATTTAACTGTGTGTAAACACAATTAGAACTGTTTGAATAATCTGAATAGCTAGAAATAGAAATGTTTTTGACAATTAAACTGTACTTACATTTTAACTGCGTGCTTATGCTAAACTGAATTGTTTGAAATGGAACTGTTTTTGACATTGAAACTCTGCTTAGACTAAACTGAATTGTTTAATATAGAACTGTTTTTGACATTTGTCTATTTGTAAACAAAATATGTACTTATACTAAACTGAATTAGCTGAATTAGAACTGTTTGAATAAACTGAATAACTTGAAATGGAAATATTTTTGACATATAAACTGTGTACGCATACTAAACTGAATTGTTTGAAATAGAACTGACTATTTGCATAAGGATGGATTTGGTGTTAAATAACCTACAAAGGTTGATATGCCATAAAACTAAACCAACCAACCAACCAACCAACCAACTAATTTCAATCTCCACATGATTACCATCTCTTTAAACACATCCTGGTAATGCCTCGCTGGTGATTTAAAAATGATAATATTACTTTAGAATTAAATACTGTTTTAAGTAAATCTTAGAAGCAGCATCTCACAAAACAACAGCTGTATGGCCACTTACCACCCATCTCAGAAACCATTTGCATAAGATAAACAAGACCTGGTGAGCACTGCTTTAGAAAAAAAAACGAAGTCAAAGGTGACATTTTCTGATGGATTCCTCTTCTTGGACGCGCCAATGTTGGCTGTCTACCTATGACTTACATATATCAGTTCAGAGGCGCTCGTAGTGTAATGGTCATCGTCGTTGGAAATGGACACGTTAACCCAAGTTCAAATCTAGAAGAAATATTATCTGCATTTCACAAAGCACAGATAACTTTGGTAAAGGCATGAATCCAATAATTCTCCCGAAGTGAATAGTAGAACAGACTGTTCTCTTGAACCTTGCTATGACAACCTTTCCAACAGAAGGAAAACTCTGAATTCAAACCCAGCTGAAAACAGACCTTGTGTCGAATAGTCATTATCGTTGCAAATGAACAAGGCGACCTGAGTCGAATCCTGGACGAGGCTGATTGCATTTCACATAGTGTTAATACCCTTGGGAAAAGTATGAAACTGAATTAATTCTCCTTCCAGCAAGGGATAAATACTAGGGCAGTCTTGAGAAGGTTCAAAACTTTTAAACCTCGCTTTAAAATCATTTTGTGTTGCTTTAACTACGTGGTGCATTCAATAAGTTTCCTGACTTTTTTGGTACAGGCATTTAAAATGGTTGTAGATTCTTGAAAAGTCGGTATGTTGTTGCTATACATCTTATGAGATGACTGACCGATTTTTACGATTTCGGGTTCGAATGAACAGCTATAGCAGCAATTGGAATACACCCTACTAAGGCCTGATTGTCACAGCTGGTTATTTTCAAAAATGCAATCAGGACGTGAGGACACTTTAGAAGAACGATCTGCAATGCAATTCTGTTTTAAACTTGGAAAAAACGTCACAGAAACGTATGGAATGCTCCAGGCTGCTTCTGGAGCATCTTGCATGAATCGAGCATCAGTTTTTGAGTGGCGTAAGAGATTCAAGGAAGGCAGGGAGTCTGTGAGGGATGATGAGAGGTGTAGGAGGAGGAAGGAAGTCAATAGACCCCGGTTGATTGGCCAAAGGGTTAGGGTTAGAGTTACTATGTTGAGGTTTTAAGGGAGTTCAGGAAGAGATTCCGTTGGAAGAGGCCAGCACTCTTCAAATCGGGTCAGTGGCATTTCCACCAGGACAATACACCAGTCAACAACTCCTTCTTTGTCACTGACTATTTGACCAAGATGCTCATCAAGACAGTTCCTCAGCCTCCCTATAGTCCAGACCTTGCTCCCTGTGACTTTTGCTTATTCCCTAAGCTCAGAGGCTGTCGTTATGAGACAACTGAGGAGATGAAAGAGGCTGCGACGAAGGGCATTGACACGCTCACACAAGAGGACTTCCATGGGGCCTTCCAGAAGTTGTTGAAACAGTACAACAAGTGCATTGCAGCTGGAGGAGATTACTTCAAAGGGGACTAGAGTTTCATGTGTGTACTATCAAGAAAAGTGCCCATACGAAAATAGTCTGGAAACCTATTTAATGATCCTAGTATTTGGAACTAAAATCGTGTCTTTTATTTATTTATTTATTTATTTTTTTATTTTTTTTTTTGTTTATTACTTTTTTCCTGTTCTCAAAGTTTTGCTGTTTACAAAAATTGATGTAAATCCTATTAAACCGATGTACGAAGTAGAAGGAATCGGCGAAGTCTAGTAACCTATATATTTAATATTAAAAAAAATAGGAAAGAAGGAAGATTTAAAAAAAGTTCGACGTCAGGTAACCAAATTTCAGAATAAATAACAGTTTAACAGAGTCCCACGGTCCGAAGCAGCAACGAGCAGTGGATAATAGTAATAAAAAAGATACTAAGAGTATGTATTGCATCCTCTTAGTGCGGATGGGTAATTACCCCTTTGATTGCATATAAGACGCACGGGTGTATAAAACGCCAAGATGAGCTGGCCAATTCAAGAAAAAACTAAGTTCTAATGTTAAAAGTGATAAGATTAATATAATGATTATTATCAATGATAACGCTTTTAATCTGCCTTTTAAATAATGGAAAGAGGTATATGAAAGATACTCCAAAGTCTAGGAGTTGCCAGGTTGATAATTATTGGCGATTATCGCGATTTTTGTTGAGAGCAGTATTAAACAAGTCCTGGCGACAACACCCCACGAGACTCCAGCTATACGGACACTTGCCCCCCATCACAAAAACTATACAAGTTCGACGAACCAGACACGCAGGACACTGCTGGAGAAGCAAGGACGAGCTCATAAGCGATGTACTCCTGTGGACCCCCACACATGGATGTGCAAGAGTGGGACGACCAGCACGAACTTACATACAGCAGCTATGTGAGGACACGGGATGTAACCCTGAAGACCTGCCGGAGGCGATGAATGATAGGGAGAAATGGCGAGAGACGGTCAGGGATATCCGCGCAGGCGGCGCGACATGATGATGATGATGATCGCGATTTTTAATCTTACATATGGCATATAAGATACAGTGGAATTTTAAAAGGTATTTTCAGTAAATTAAATTGCGCCTTATAGACCGTCAAATACGGTAAATATATCATCTCTGTAAAAACACTGGATGCCGTCTCGAGCACCTTATAGTAGTAATAGGCGATAAGGATGGATTAGAGGAGAGTTAGGAAACTGTGTGCTATCAGAATAAACTGATGATGATGATGATGATCTTATTAAAGAAGCTAACTGATATTAGGGAGATTACCAGGGCAAGATATAAATAATGTGTTGAGAGGTATGGTGAATAGGCGGAGATGTTAAAATCATATCGTACAGGGATTCCCATAGAATGTGTTGACAGGAATGGGGGAAGTAGTAGAGACTTTAACGTCATATTATCGTAAAGGAACTAGCATAGAAATGTTAACAGGATCGCTAATGAATCTGCCTTATATACGGGCTGTTTAAAAAAAAAGAAAGAAAGAAACAGCCCGTTTATTCAAAAGGTAGATTCATTTGCAAATATTTCAGTTTTAATTTTAATCGCTCAAGTTTGTGAAAGGCATTTAATGTCAGTCAGTAGATACAAGAAATTACGAGATGAGCTGGTATAAAAGCTTAATACTTCTGCATCTAGTGGAACTCTAATGTAATCCTTTAGATAGATAGACAGATGTGAATATACTGGAATAGATAGATAGATAGATAGATAGATGGAGGATCCCGTGGTGTAATGCTTATCATCGTAGGAAATGGACACGGGGACACGAGTTCAAATCCTGGACGAGACTGGTTGGATTTCACATAGCACTAATACCCTTGGGAAAGGTATAAATTCAATTATTCCGCCCTCAGCTATGGGTAAATAGTAGGACAGACTATGTTCTTCAGCTTTGGTGAGGCAACTAGTCTAGGAGAAGGAAAACTCTGAATTCAAATCTGTTAAACTCCGCTTATAAAATTGAGCTTGTGTCATATCCTGCCCCAGCGGAGGGGTTGGGTAAATATGTTAGATAGACGTGAATATATTGGAATAGATAGATAGATAGATAGATAGATCCTAACACACTGATATTCAAAAAGATTATGATATAGAGATTTCAAGAGACTGTGGGAGGTTGTAATTTACGAAGCTCTTTGCTTCGATGTGGCACAAGGCCGATTGAATGGGGCACCCAATGAGACTCGAACTCACTCTTGCAGGTTTGCTAGTCAAGCTTGCTAACCATTACACTACCCGAGGTGCCCAGAGACTGTGGGAGGTTGCTTTGTTGTGTTTATAGCATATCAACTGTTGAAGTGTATTTAATGCCAAACCCAATATATATATATATATATATATATATATATATATATGTGTGTGTGTGTGTGTGTGTGTGTGTGTGTGTGTGGAGAGAGAGAAAGAGAGAGAGCGAACGAGCGAGAGAAAGAGAGAGCGAGAGAGAGAGAAATATTGATAACAAGGTAATCCAAACAG
>CAUZXS010002689.1:55000-90000 GCA_963585895.1 Sepioteuthis lessoniana
GAAATAGAAATGTCTTTCACAAACTGTACTTATATTTAAACTGCAGGCTCATACTAAACTGAATTCTTTGAAATTGAACAGTTTTTTACATTGAAACTGTACTTACACTAAACTGAATTGTTATATATAACTGTTTTAATAAACTGAATAGTTTGAAATAGAAATGTTTTTGACAAACTGTGCATTCATACTAAAATGAATTGTTTCAAATAGAACTGATTATTTACATAAAGATGGATTTGGCGTTAAATAACCTACAAAGGTTGATATGCCATAAAACCCAACAAACCAAACCAAACCAACGGCTTTAGTCATTACACTAAGTATAATAAAATAGTATATATATCCAGTGCGTAGCATTCCGAAACACAACCTGCTAGTCATTGGCGGGAATATGAATGCCCAAATCGGGAAAAACAGAAACAACAAATACAGCCTACACAACACGTCAAAAAGGAATGGACAACATCTAATTGATTTCATGATAGAAAATAGATTAACATGCCTCAATAGAAACTATCAAAAAAGGGAGGGAAAATTATGGACTTACACACACGCGAACAATAATAAAGCACAGATAGACTACGTCTTTATAAACAAGAAATGGAAAAATGAATTGCGAGGCATACTACTCTTTCGAGAGTGTGTCCTCCGATCATCGAATAGTTACGGCCAATTTACGACTAAGCCTACGAAAAAACGCCACACGAACAGCGACCACTAAACACTATGACTGGTCCCTTCTTAACAACAGAGATATTAGAGATAAATATGTATTAGAATTAAGAAACAGATTCGAGACACTACAACAGAAAAAGGTACGCCAAATGACGAATATGAGAATTTCGTTGAAGCACACCTCGAGGCAGCATAAAGTGTATTCCAACAAAACATAGAACTAAATATAGAGTCCCATGGGAAACGTGAGCAGTCAGAAAAAAAACGTGCACTCGTGAAAACTGCCTCCAAAAGATATCGGAAGAACCCAACAAACACAAATGCCAGAAAACTATAAAAGGCACAATATCAATTAGCAGGCATATATCTAAAAGAACAGACGGAATACATACAAAATCAGATAGATAAGATTAGAGACTGGATAGGCAATCCAGGATAGCCTGGCGAACAATAAACGAAGAAAGTAGAAGGAGAAGCACAGCCAAAGCAAAATTGAAAGCTGCAAACCAACAAGAAAGAATAAAACTATGGAAACAGAATTTCAAAAATCTACTTGGAAACCCACCGAAAGTAACGAATGAACTGATCACCAGAATTATCAGTAAGCAATTAGACATTAAACTAGGTCCGTTCACCAAAGTAGAACTCGACTCGGTTCTCAGAAAAATTAAAAATAAGAAAGCTGCAGGGCTTGACGTGTTCCCCCCACCCAGAAGTATTGAACACCAGACAATTCGACGACATACTGCTCCGACAATGCAACGTAGTCTATAATCAAAATACGATAGACAGATGGATGTAGGGATCCACCCTTCCTTTCTCTAAAAAGGGTGACCTCGGATTAGCCAAGAACTACCGAGGTATAACACTTACATCCATAGCAGCCAAAATTTACAATGCCATACTACGAAACCGCATAGAACCCAGAATAGACAACATCCTTAGGAAAAACCAAAATGGCTTCCGAAGAAATAGATCCACAACCTCACAATTATTGACCATCCGTAGAATCTTTGAAGGCGTACGCGCAAAAAACCTTCAAGCAACATTACTATTTGTCGACTTTACCAAGTCCTTCGATTCCATACACAGAGAGAAGAAACAAATCAGAGAAAATGGTTTCGCGCTGACAAAGAAAAGAAGCAGAAGGTACCCCGCAAAAACAATTACCGACGCCGACTACGCCGATGACATAGCGTTACTTGCGAATACAACCAACCAAGCCGAAAACTACTGCATAGTTTTGAACGAGCCTCCATATCAATGCACACAAAATGGAATATATGTGTTATACCCAAACAGGTAACATTTCCACACAAGACGAAACCTCTCTGAAACTAGTAGACAAATTCACCTACCTAGGAAGTAGCGTCTCATCAACCGAAAAAGACATCGACACACGGCTAACGAAAGCATGGACTGCTATCGATAGGCTCTCGATCATATGGAAATCAGACCTGACCGATAAAATGAAACGCAGTTTCTTCCAGGCAGCGGTCGTGTCGATACTGCTGTATGGATGCACTACTTGGACGCTGAGTAAACGGTTGGAGAAGAAGCTCGACGGCAATTATACAAGAATGTTGAGAGCAATATTGAGCAAGTCCTGGCAGCAACACCCCACAAGGCACCAACTATACGGCCACATGCCCTCGTTCACGAAAACTATCCAAGTTAGACGAACCAGACAGGCAGGACATTGCTGGAGAAGTAAGGATGAACTCATCAGTGATGTACTCCTATGGACCCCCGCATATGGCCAAGCAAAAGCAGGACGACCAGCTCAAACATACATACACATATGTGAGGATACGGGATGTAGCCCTCAAGACCTGCAAGAAGCAATGAATGATAGGGAGAAGTGATGAGAGTGGGTCAGGGATATCCGTGCTGGCGGCACGACATGATGATGGTGATGATATATATCCAGGGTTCCTTTTAAATCATTCTATATTTATACATTAGAGTTCTTAAATATTTGTATTGAAACTTTGTTTTTTTGTTCTCATGGAATAATCCCCAATATCATTATTCTTTTCTCTCTCTCTCTCTCTCTCTCTCTCTCTCTCTCTCTCTCTTATTAGTGAACACCCCATGAGATTTTTTTTACACCAACATTGATTGTTTTCCACTGGAGTTTTAATGACAACAAGTCCCCTCAAGTCTCCAGGACTCTCCTCAGTAGTCTTGCTAACCTCAATAATGATTTAGTTTAGATTGTCTCGATTCGATATCTTATTTCTAAGTCCTCCAGTCCCTGTATCAATCCTTTGGCTACTGTACCGAGCCCAGCATTTACAATTGGTATCTCAGTTACTTTCATATTCCATAGTTTTTTCAGTTCTCTAGCAAGGCCTCGATACAAATCTCTCTTTTCGGTTTCTTTGCCTATTTACCCAGTTGTCAGCTGGGATGGAACAGGCCACCATTCAGCAAGTTAATTTTATTATTATTATCATTATTATTATTATTATTCCTTTAGAGTTTTTCACATCAGTGATAGCTGATGGTTTTTCACTGGAGTTTGAGTGACAGCAAGTCTCCTAATTTCTCCAGGTCTCGTCTCAGGATTCTGGTCGTTCTCAGCAATGCTGTCATTTGGACGTCTCTACCCGTCCGCCAACATCCAAGTCCTCCAGGCCTTTTAATAATCCTTTAGTTATTGTGCCTAACGCACCAATCACAACTGACACAATCGTTACTTTCATGTTCCACAGCTTTTTTCAATTCTCTGGCAAGGTCGACGTACTTATCCTTCTTTTCACATTCTTTCAGATTTATCCCGTGGTCCGCCGGGACAGCAAAGTCGACAATTTTGCAAATTCTCTTCTTTTTTTTTTTTTGGTTGATTATTATAAGGTCTGGTCTTCTGGCCGGGATTAGGTGATCCATTTGTATGTTAAAATCCCATAGGAGTTTATGTGTGTCATTTTCTAGGACAGGTGCTGGGTTGTGCATATATATTTGTTAGTAGGGTCAAATTTAAATTTCTTTATTATTATTATTATCATTATTGCGAGTTTTTTTACTCCAACGTTAGCCGATGGTCTTTCAGTGGAGTCTGAGCAACAGCAAATCCCTTCAAGTGTCCAGGACTCTTCTCAGTATTATGGCCAATCTCAACAATGCTGTAGTTTGGGTGGTACTTATTCGGCCTCTTTTTTTTAACTCTACTAACCCACTATCCAAGCCTTTGTGGACCTTTCCTTGTTTGCCAATTATCAATATTTAAAAAAAGAATATAACTTCATATAAGTTTCGGGTTAGTCTCTTTGTCTAATGGTATATCAGACTTCATAGAAGAATCACGAAGTTTATAGAAACAAAAATGGTGGACGTCGGTAAACTAATCAGTTTTGGGAGCCTATTGGTCAGGAAAGTCACGTCATTTGTGCTCACAACTACGTTCGCATCTTTTATTTTGTCCAGCGCATTTTGTGCCGGCCACATGACAAGGATTGCCTCTTTATACTCTCTGTATTTATCCTTGCGTCCCAACAACGCACGAATATGGCACAAGGCCGTTTTTAAGGTGGGCCCGGTCGCAGGGTCGAAACCCACACGCGTCCGGCAAGGCCAAAAATACCTTCGGCCCCGTCGGCATTCCCCTTTTTGGGGCGCCTCAGGCGCCAGGCAATAAACCCAACCCAACCCCCCGAAGGGGGTATAAGCCTGGGGGGATGGCCCCCTGAGGCCGGAGGAAATCTCCAGTGCCGAGGCACACCCGGCAGAACCGCCCAGAGGTAAGACGGCCTACCGAATGCAAAACCCAAGAACTGGAGAGAAAAGGTCACAATCACCCTAAAAAAGAGCGGGGACCTCTTTATACTCTCGTCTTCCAAGAATTTATTCTCTCACATTTTGACTTCCAGAGACAGGAATCTCACTCTCTCTCTCTCTCTCTCTCTCTCTCTCTCTCTGTCTCTCTCTCTCTCTCTCTCTCTCTCTTCATTTCGACTTCCAGAAACAGCTTGACCTTGCCACAACTCAATACGCGTAACATGGGTGCGTATACATTCTGTGACCTATTTCTTTCCTGTTCTGCCTTTTCGGTTAGACTTGTTCCTGTCTCGAACACAGCCTCAGAAATTTCGTCAAATCCCGAAAGAGACAAACAACCAACATGGGAGAAGTCACGTTCCTCATAGAAAACAATCGCAATATTTCTGTATATTGATACCTCGCATTAATACTTAGTCAACATACATTTTATAGTCTACAGGACACTTGGTATTTAGTCTTTTTCCGTAATAGTAGTGTTAGTTACATACACACACGCACAAACACAGAAGAATATTTAACAGACTATATTAGAATATTCGTAATGTTTCTTTTTTATGTATTTGTTGATATATAAATTTAATTTTGTTTGTACTGCTTTGTTTTGAATGTTCTTTTCTCCGCGTCGTTTTACATCGTTAGCTTTTCAATAATGAGCCAACATAAATTAAGGGAACCAAACATCATATCCAACAACATACTCCCACAAGTTTATGCCTTTTCTCAGTGTTTTACTCCGAGAATGAACGTAATAGTTCGACTGGAGTTCGAACTCGCTTACCTTGAGACCCCCAGTCCACCACTTTATCTATTACGTCAATGGGACTCCACACCTTCATATAGTAATTGTTTGAGGTTGTTTTTAAACAGTATTTTAGTAATTTGTTCTTCTGTAGCTTCACTTTCCTTTCATTGTTTATTTTTTCTCTTTTATGAATGTTGTATTTTTTGAAGGTTTGTTTACATCAAGTTAATGACATTTTACGCCTCCTCCACGTGAATAGGTTTTCAGTTTTTTAATAAAGAGAATTACGTGTCACTGGGTGCATCAGGATTTTTAAGCTGCTTTGGTAGGAGGCCAGAAAATTAGTTTGGTTTTATGGCATATCAACTATTATTGGTCATCTAATGCCAAATCCTGTTATAACACATACATTTAATATTTATGATTTCTAAGCATATTTTCTATATACACACAATTGAATGAGGGCCGAGTCGGTTGGGGCACTATAATACACCGACGGCACCTCTGCAGAGGGGTAAAAAGAACAACGAGTGTCCTGTCCGCAAAACAATCTGATGGTAAGTTTCCAGAAATGCTTGAGCTTAAAGAAATGTGGAGCACCCCGTCATTGGCATCGCTACCAGGTCCACTCTCGCCCGGAGGGGTAGCACCCTTTAGGGTCCTATCTAAGGGTCAAATAGAACTAACCAGTGTACTTATACTAAACTGAATTGTTTGAACTAGAACTGTTTTTGAAATTTAAACTGTGTAAATATGCAAAACTGAGTTGTTAAAATAGAACTATTTTAGTATTTAAACTGTGTACTAATGTTAACTGGACATTGGCATAATGGCTAGGTTGTTCGCCAATGGCCCGGGAAACCTGGGTTCAATCCCTGGTCGTGTCATACCAAAGACTCAAAAAATAGTACTTGGTGCCTCCTTGATTAACACCCACCATTATAAGGTAGAGATCAAGAGTAAAGTGGAGCAATCTAGTGAAAGGAATTACGCCCTCCCTTCTACCTTGGTGTAGTAGCTATCGAAAAAGGAGCCTTCGAGTCATCCTCAACTAACTAATGTTAAACTATATTGGTTAAAATAGAACTGTTTATAGATATATATGGATTTGGCTTTAAATAACCTACAATGGTTGTTATGCCATAAAACCAGACCAAAGCAAACCAATCAAATGATCCAACAGTTCTAATTCTAAAAATTCGATTAAGCATTAGTCAACAAAGTTAAATGGTGACAAGTATTGATTTGTATCGTAACCCATTCAATTAAATATCAGTTATTTGTTTTCACACTGTTAAGTGATCAAACAGTTCTATTTCAAACAATTTAATTTAGTATAAATCATTTGTTTGCACTCAGTTAGAATAGTCAAAGAGTTCTATTTGACCCTTTGATAGGACCCTATAAGGTGCTACTACTCCGAACCAAAGTGGACCTAGAAGCGATGGCAATCAATGGGTGCACTGCATTCCCTAATGTTCCAGCATTAACGGAACCTTACCATCAAATTGTTCAGTGGCATAATCAGGACACACATTGGGGCTTCATCTCTTTGCAGAGAAGCAGATGGTATATTTTACTGGGCTGGGGCTGGGGCAGGAACAAGGACTAAAGAAATATTTGGGAACCCCTTACTGTTTGCATCCAGGTTTCTTTTTGATTCTTGGCAAATATCTTAATATCATCAATGTACAAGAGATGGCTTGCCTTTTTGGGAAACGAGATTATATTTGCAATTTTGAGAACCGCTATAAAAATAATAGAAAACATCTATCCCATTTTGTTTGTTGACTATTTACTGCGGAAAAGATAATCTATGAATGCAAGAATCGAACTGTCCAATGAAAAAGTGTACTCGAACACTTGGCGAAAAAGTAAACGGAGATGAAAGAAAAGTTAGCAAATGGGTATTCTCGAAGAAGACAATTTTTTTAAACAGGAAAACAAAGAAAATTACAAATTCCAGGTAAAATTAGAAACAAACACCATCAAACAAATTGAGAAGAAAGAAAAATAAAAAATGAGTATCCTCAAAGAAGATAGTCCTTTCTTACTTCGAAAACAAAGAAAATTACGAATGCTAGGGAATATTTTAAGCAGACACCATAAAGCACACGGAGATGAAAAAACAAAAAGGGATGGGTTCTTCGAAACAACAAGAAAACTTACCGAAACTAAACCCTGCTGTCAAAATCGAACGAAATAAATATAATCATAGTTCTCCTTAGGCTTCTTTTTTCGATAGCTACTGCACCAAGGTAGAAGGGAGGGCGTAATTCCTTTCACTAGATTGCTCCACTTTACTCTTGATCAGTACCTTATAATGCTGGGTGTTATAATGCTGGGTGTTTTGGAAATGACGGCAGATTCTACTTATCTTCGGGACTTTATGTAATATATATTTGATTAAAGTAGCTTAGGAAAAATTGAAAGCGTGTTTGAGCTCTAAGATACTGGATAAGAGCAGAAGTCATTCAAATGGACCAAAGAACAAAGAAACAAAAACGTCATTCGGATGGACAAAAGAACAAAGAAACTGATGACGATTTATAAGGCCTAAGATATATTTTTCTTCAGACACATGGCCTATTTGATATTTATATTTTATTTTATATGTGTTTAAAAACGTTGCTGTGTATCTAAGTTCACTTTCTTGACACCTAACTTTTACACTATCAACTAAATACTTCTATTTGAATGTCTACAAAGAATATGGGTTGTATGAAGTCATAAGTTCCTGAATTGAATATTGAATTAATTAATCTAAATTAAAAATATAAAAATAAAGACATTTTTACATAACGTTTTTTTGTTTTTGATATTCACAAGACATAGTTTTGTTTCTTTGCGTTTGGCCTGGTTTCTTTGTTTAATGGCATATCAACCTTTGTAGGTTATTTAATGCCAAAGCCATTCTCCTAGAAGAACAGTAGTGGTACTATTTAACCCATACCTTGGGGGATAAGGGGGTTCAGTTTAATTGTCAAAAATTCTGTTTCAAGCAATTCAGTTTAGTCAAACAGTTCTAATTCAAACGATTCAGTTGAGCGTAAGGGGAGATTCAATGTCAAAGCAGTTCTATTTCAAACAATTCCGTTTAGCACAAGTAAACAGCTTAGTTCTATTTGACCAATATATTGGGCTCTATCAGATGCTATCAATCCGGGCCAGAGTGGACTTGGTAGCAATGGCAATGAAGGGGTATTCTGCATTCCCCAAAGCTCTAGCAATCCAATAACTTCACCATCAGATTGTTAGTGTAATATTCAGGACATTCATTGGAGGAACTTACCCTTCAACAGGGAAGCAGTCGGTGTATTTTACAACCCCAGTCGACTGGGCAACAAGGCGTACTCAGGCTTAGGCTTACCCTTACGTATAACAATACTCCACTTCTGTTTTCTTTGTTTGACGTTGGTAAACATCCATCTTTTCTAAATAACCTACAATGTTTTATATGCCATAAAACCCAATAAAACTAAATCCTATATATTTGATATATATGTATAAAGACGATTTGGCATTAAATAACCTACAATGGTTGATATACCATAAAACCTAACCAAACCAAGTATACCTATAATATATAGTTTGCTGGGTGATTTTTAAGTGAAGGTTCTTTCTTTTCTTCAACGTTAAAACTATGTAATTTAAAACGTTATGGATTACAATGTACGCTAATTCAACAAATCAAAAAAACGCAACCAAACCAAATCATATATCATTATATATATGTATAAAGAGGATTCGGCATTAAATAACCTGCAATGGTTGATATGCCATAAAACCCAACAAAACCAAATCATATATCTTAATATATATGTATAAAGAGGATTCGGCATTAAATAACCTACAATGGTTGATATGCCATAAAACCCAACTAAACCAAATCATATATCTTAATATATATGTATAAAAAGGATTTGGCGATAAATAACCTGCAATGGATGATATACCATAAAACCAGTCCAAACCAAATCCTATATATTTAATATATATGAATAAAGAAGATATGGCATTAAATAACCTACAATGGTTGATATGCCATAAAACCCAATAAAACCAAATCATATATCTTAATATGTATATATATAAAGAGGATTTGGCATTAAATAACCTACAATGGTTGATATGTCATAAAACCCAACCAAACCAAATAATATTCTTAATATATGTGCACAAAGAGGATCTGGCTTTAAATGACGGAGAAAATAAAGGTATAAAAGTGGCAGAGAGAGAGAGAGAGAGAGCGTATTTTTTCGGTTATTTCATCTTTTCCTATTGCTTAAATATAGAAAAACTAAAAAAATGGTTTGTCTGAGGAAATTCTTTGAATAAAAGAATGAAATATCATTACTGCTAAACCCTTTCTAAATGCCTGATTTATCCATCTTTCCACTTACTTTTATCATCTTGTCTGTTCCACCACAATCTACCATTTTAACACATACAAACACACACACACACAGACGTTTTTGTTTAGTATGATGTTTGCAATGTATGGTAAGATCTGGTAAAATCTTAGACGTTGTCTTATATGGTTTTTATTGGAAATGACCGCAGATTCTAGTTGTCTTCGGGATGTTTTGCAATGTATGGATTTGATTAGAGTGGCTTTGGAAAAGTTTGTTTGAGCTCTAGCATATGGGAGAAAAGGGCATTTCGATATATATATATATATATATTGTACAGTAAAATCCAGCCCAATCGGTTAGAGCAGTAAAATACGCAGAGTATATCTCTGCAAAGGAGTGACACCCCCCAAAAAATGTGTGTCCTGATATGACTCTAAACCATCTGATGTTGAGGCTCCAATCTTTGGAGCTTTAGGAAATGTAGAGTGCCCCTTCATAGCCCTTACTCCCAGATCAAATGATGGATATTAAACTGAAAGATTTTAAAACAATCCTTGGAACCATTTACCGCAGTTCAAATAAGATAATTTGAGTTAAACAAGAATACGAGAAACCATTTAACTTTGTGCAAACAATAAATAGCGATATTTGAAACTGTGTACAAACAAATAAATTAAAAAAAAAACATTATATACAAATTATTCACTTAAAAATTATGTATAATATATGCATAAACAGGTTTGGTTGGGTTTTATGGCATATCAACCATTGTAGGTTATTTAATGCCGAATCCTCTTTATACATATGTATTAAATATATATGATTTTGTTTTGGTTGGGTTTTATGGCATATCAACCATTATAGGTTATTTAAGGCCGAAACTTATTTATACATATATGATTAGGTTTGATTGGGTTTTATGGCATATCAACTATTCTAGATTATTTAATGCCAGATCCTTTTTATACATTTATATGAAACATATACTTCTTTATGCATATATAATTTGGTTTGGTTTGTGTTTTATGGCATATCAACCATTGTAGGTTATTTAACGTCAAATTCTTTTTTTACAAATATATTAAATATACACGATTTGGTTTGGTTGGGCTTTACGGCATATCAACCAGTGTAGGTTATTTAACGTCTTATCCTCTTTTTACGTGTATATTAAATACATGATTTGTAAACACATTTTGCCGATAACATTTTAAACGATCCCTGATCATTTTTGCACCCAAATAAATGGTTGCAAGTATTGCTATGTATCACCAATAGTCATTTGTTTACACACACTTAAATGATCAAACATTTTTATTTCTAACTATTTAATTTAATATACATATGTAAACTAAAGTGAAAAAGAGGTGAACGTACAGGTCTGCAACAAAATGATGAGGTTTATCATATTTACCAATCCCTCCACCCGAGCAGGATATGACACAAGGTCAATTATTAAACGGAGTTTAACAGGTTTCAATTCAGAGTTTCCTTCTCCTAGACTAGTTGCCTCAACAAGGGCTCAAGAACCTAGTCTGCCCTACTATTTACCCTTAGCTGGAGGGATTTATCGGATTCATACCTTTCCCAAGAGTATTAGTGCTATGTGAAATGCAATCAGTCTCGTCCAGGATTTAAACTCGTGTTGCCGTGTCCATTTCCTACGACGATAACCATTACACCATGGACATTATTTGATTTAATATAAGTCATTTGTTCACATACAGTTAAATGTCAAACAGTTCTATGTGACCTTTTAGATATGACCTTATCAGGTGTTACTACTCCGGGTCAGAGTGGACCTGTGAGCAAGCACATTTCCCAAATCTCCAAGACTGAAGCCTCTACATCAGATTGTGTCATATTCAAGACACTCGTTGCGTTAAGAATTTTACCCCTCAGTAGAAATACTATCGGTGTATCCTCCAGCCCCCTCTGAGTAATTGGCACAAATAAAATTTGTTATTATATAACCACCAATGGTCTATAACTTGAATACCGTACTTTAAAATAGTTCATAACTAAAATTAAAAGAGGATTTAAAATAAAACCTATATCCTAATGCTAGTGTTTAACAATAGATTGACGTACATTTTATTTGACATGAAGTTTAAAATTCGCATAACTGTTAAACATTTTGAAAGACACCGTGATTTAACTCAGTTTAATTGACGTGTAATGACCTTTAAAGATAGTTGAAAGCCTGGTTAGGACTGCAGCATTGTAAAGTCGGGTGTCAAAAATCCTCAAAGTTAAAAGTTAGCTTTCAACTTTGAGTGTGTTTTAGCTAGAGTTGTTCAAAGCTTCTGTCCTAATTTTCATCTGTGTCCGAATGGCTAACTCCCAGTTTTTTCGTAAGAGTCGGTTATGTAATTAAGAATACATCTAAATAAATAAATCTGTGTGTGCCCACAAAAAGAATTTATTTACTTATCCTAGAGTTATTTATCCGAGAGAAGAAAACAGAACAGCGAGTACAGAAGATGGAGCAGCGAGTCAAAGAGAAGAGAACAGCGAGTACAGAAGATGGAGCAGCGAGTCAAAGAGAAGAGAACAGCGAGTACAGAAGATGGAGCAGCGAGTCAAAGAGAACAGAGTACAGAAGATAGAACTGAAAGGCGAAGAAAAGAACTGAGTCAGACTTAAGAAAAAGATGACAAGATAGCTATTAATCAGGGGGTTATACAACTGTGCTATTTAACACCAAGCCGAGAAAATAAGGGGGTGGTTATACCTTTCTCTAGGGTATTAGTTCGAAAGCAAATATAACAGCGCTACTTGAGATGGAACTCGCTAACTACGATGTCACAGTCCATGTATTTATCTTGCATGACAGTGACTTGTCATCAAGATCAAAGGATTTAACAGCTTTAAACTTTTATGTTTTGGCATATTTAAAGTAAAAGGTCTACATCAGAAAGCCATAGACAATTGACGTTTTTAAGTTGAACAATCCAGATGTGATTTACAAAATCAAAATTTATGTAATGTTTTGAACAGGGTTAACCCTAACCCTAACCCTTTCAAGAACATGAATTATTGATTTAAAAAAAAAAACTAAAATATTTAAGTGATGATTTTTAAAATGAGTTAATTAAACTTCTGCATTTCAGATTTTCATTCACTTTAAAAATTCATTTTTATATTTATTTAGTTCTTTTAAATTCCTAACTACATTGGTGACTTATATATATATGTTCCAAATCTTTTTATATTTTTATCTATTCATAAACTGTTTTGAGCTGTATATTTAATTTCTTTTTTCTAATTGGTTGTATGGAAGTATATGAAGATAGATTCTCATTTACAGACCATTGCTACAATGAGTCAGTTTTGGATAAAACTGCTTACTGGAGACAATATCTGCTGCTGTAATATTATGGAAATGTGTTATTTAAAGATATCAAATTGAAGAACAACAATTGCACTATTTTGAAAAGTGTTGAGAGCTGTACTTGGGATTATATATTATATTCATTAATCAAATTAATGTTTACTATCATAAGATCTGTTGATGTTTTGATTCTACTATTCTATATATAATGGAACACTCCGAAATCTTGACTATTAGAAGATTTGATTTTTAAGTTTATCAACAAACGCATCGGAGACATCCCCTCTAAACGCAGCTATGGATAGCTGGACACACCCAGACTGAACAAGAATAAGTGGTTATCAAACATCACTGGCTGGGGCAACTCAGATGATGTTATGGTTTACAAGCAGGACTAATGAACATTTAAAAAGGAGTTGAAATCTCACAGGGTGCTCTTTTCATACGGCCTTATGCCGCAACTAAGCAAAAAGCTGAGTTAATTACTGTATAACGCCAGCAGCTTCACGCTTTGTAGAATCGGTTCCTTATCGCCAAATGATCATTAAAAAACTGATAGTAAGGATCTACCTGTATTTTATTTTTGTTTTTATTTTCCCCTTACAAAAAATTCCACCTAGAATTCTGATCAATGTAAAAAAAAAGACTGAGAGAGAGAGAGAGAGAGAGAGAGAGAGAGAGATGTAAGGTGTTGTATTTGTTTTTAGAATAACATTCAGAAGTATTTATTCAGGTAAATATTTCGATTATATATGTATATATGTATATGAGGTGCCCGTGGTGTAATGGTTATCGTCGTAGGAAATGGACACGGCGACACGAGTTCAAATCCTGGACGAGACTGATTGCATTTCACATAGCACTAATACTCTTGGGAAAGTTATGAATCCAATAACCCCCTCCAGCTATGGTTAAATTGTAGGGCAGACTAGGTTCTTCAGACTAGGTTTCCTTCTCCTAGACTAGTTGAGGCAACTAGTCTAGGAGAAGGAAACTCTGAATTGAAACCTGTTAAACTCCGCTTAAAATTGACCTTGTGTCATATCCTGTCCGATCGGAGGGGGTTGGTAAATATCTATGCATATATGTATACCTACAGAGTCAAAAGTAATCTACCTAGATTTCACGTAATACGACGATCAGGATAAATTCTGACGAGATAGGTTGGTTGGTTGGTTGGTTGATTTGGTTTACGATGTATCAACCCTTTCCGGGTCATTTAACGCCGAATTAAATTTCAAACAATTCAGTTTCGCATAAGTATAGATTTTTGTTTACACAGAGTTAAGTGATCAAACAGTTCTATTTCAAACAATTCTGACCCATAGATAGGACCCTATCAGGTGCTACCACTCCGAGTCAGAGTGAACCTGGGAGCTATGGCAACGAAGGGGTACTTTGCATTTCCCAAAGCTCCAGCATTACTAAAACCACACTATCAGATTGTTTAGAGTCATATCTAGGACATTCGTTGCAGAGAAGCAGTCAGTGTATTATACAGCCCCAGCCTACAGGGCAAGACGAAAGCAGATTGGGTTGATTATATTTAATTCATTAAAAGGTGGCCCGAAAGTATTAAAAAAATTAGCAGAAAAAAACATATTTTACTTACCAAATAATCAAACTTTTTATGCCTGCAAATACTAAGTATTTCCGACTTTTGCTTCCGTAATTTATTCGAATTATTTTCTGAAGCAAGAGTTAGTTTCTCCTCCATGTATATTAACAATATTTATCACCTGCCATATGTTGACATTTTTTTACTGTATCCCATTTAAATTTAGGGTCTTTTAAATTTCTAACACGTAGTTAGTTAAACTGGTTCTGATCTTGTGTTTATCGTGTGCAAAACTCTGATTGCAATATCGTTTTTAAAAGGACCTTTTTTTCCTTACACTTATCATTATTATTATTATTATTATTATTAAGCCTCAAAATATGTACTTCAATATTGCACACGATACATTCACATTGACATTTCCCCTTTGAGGGGGCACGTGGCTTTACTTATGCCGGTATAAAACTTATATATATATAATATATATATATATATATATATATATATATATATATATATATATATATATAGTGTATCTCAAAAGTGAGTACACCCCTCACATTTCGGCAGATATTTAAGTATATCTCTTCATGGGACAACACTGACAAAATGACACTTTGACACAATGAAAAGTAATCAGTGTGCAGCTTATATAACTGAGTTAATTTATTTTCCCCTCAAAATAACTCAAAATATAACCATCAAAAGCTAAACCCCTGCCAACAAAAGTGAGTACACCCCTAAGAAACTTCACCCCTAAATGTCCAAATTGAGTACTGTTTGTCATTTTCCCTCCAAAATGTCATGTAACTCATTAGTG
Source organism: Sepioteuthis lessoniana (assembly GCA_963585895.1). Lineage (NCBI taxonomy): Eukaryota > Metazoa > Mollusca > Cephalopoda > Myopsida > Loliginidae > Sepioteuthis > Sepioteuthis lessoniana. Next base: position 70,271 of record CAUZXS010002689.1, read on the forward strand.
TTACTAGGCTCATGTGTTACTAGGCCCATGTGCACAGGGAGCAGGTGTGTTTAAATTTTCTGATACACAGTATATATATATATATATATATATATATATATATATATATATATATATATATATATATATATATATATATATTCAGCTAGGCGGCTGAGGCTGTAGAACAGCTGGGTAGCACATGTGCAAAAGAGTAAGGAGTGACCTGAGTATGATATTAAACAGCATCTGACGGTGAGGCTCCAGTTTTGAAGCTATGGAGAGTATGGAATATCCCTACATTGCCAGTACTCCCAGTTCTACTCTGATTCAAATTGGTAGTCACCGTTAGGATGCTATCTATGAATCAAATAGAACTAGTGCCCTGAGTATGACAGTAAACTGCATCTGATGGTGAGGCTCCAGTTCTGAAACTAAGGGGAATGTGGAGTACCTCTTTATTGCGATTACTCCCAAGAAAACTCTGTACAGCAGCTCAGTGAGGATACGGGATGTAGCCCTGAAAACCTGCCAGAAGCGATGAACAATAGGGAAGAGTGGCGAGAACGGGTCAGGGATATCCGTACTGGCGGCGCGACATGATGATATATATATATATATATGTGTGTGTGTGTGTGTGTGTGTGTGTGTGTGTGTGTGTGTGTGTGTGTCTGTGTGTGTGTGTGTGTGTGTGTGTGTGTTTGAGTAGCATTTGGCATTAAGTAATACACAAGCATTGTATGCCATTAAACACCAATGAACTAACCAATATATATATATATATATATATATATATATGTATATATATATATATGTGTGTGTGTGTGTGTGTGTGTGTACGTGTGTGTACGTATATATAACAAGTTTTGATCCCAACCTTTCATCTTTTTTGTTTCTCGCTCTTTTTTTTTTTTTTTTTTTTGCAAATTTATTCTCTTTTTTCCCCTCTTCCCTTGATTTTCCCGGGCGTAATTTATAACTAACAATACTAACAAGAATGCTAACGTCTGCTCGACTTTTCAACTAGTACATCCTGCATTACCTTTTATCAACACAATACTGCAGTGGGTGTTAGCACAGAAAAAAAAAAAAAAACTTTATCTGATTACAGTTTATATTAAGATCGTCGAATAGATGAAATTTTTCTTCTTTTTTTTTGTTTTCTATATCGATTATTTAAATTTTCCGCCTCTCGGCTTGTGTTAATTGGGTTTTTATTCATAGAACGAATGAAGAACTAGGTTGACTTCGAGCATATATATATATATATATATATATATATATATATATATATATATATATATATATATATATATATATATATATATATATAATCTACTCTAACTATATTGTATATAGCTCTCTGTCGTTAGCTCTGTATATTAATGATTATATCTATATATAAACATATACATAACTATGTGTGTGTTTGGTGGATTTTTATATACAACTTTAGTGTATGTAGCTCACGATCTATCTAGCATAGATATAATCGTCTGTCTTTATATATATCTATCAGTTTATTTTTAAGTCCCATCTATCTATCTATCTATCTATTTATCTATCTATCTGTTATGGTGATATACCCCATGATGTCACTGCATGCACGCTCCTCGACACGATAAATAGTGACTGATTAGATAAATGAGCCAAGCGAGTTTAGTCAGTTACCGGTAACTGCAAAATGTAAAATTCTTCTAACGAATTGAGCTCTCTGGTATCCTCTTGCGCAAAATGTAGACAAACGAAAGTTATTATAAATCACGCAATAATTCCCAAGCTGACGTAGGTTACCGAAAGGACCGAGCGGTAAGATCCCAAGTCTTGGGTAAAGTTAGTCGGGTTTCGATCCCAGTATGAAGCTTCCTGCATGTCAAACCATACTGAAGAGTTGTGATACAGCGAAACAATCCGTCTGTTGATGACAATATATATATATATATATATATATAATATATATATATATATATATATATATATATATATATATATATATATATAAGAAATAGGCAATTGAAAGCTATCTGAGTTGATATCGAATAACACATTGAATCGTGAATTTATTCTTGAGATCCACGAGGTTATAGGCTCATAAAATACCCAAAAGATATATATAATATACACGAACAGAATTTAACTTTAAATTAAGTTTAAATGTATTGCAGGGAACGAATAAATAAATAAAAAATTTAAAATTAAATTTAAAAAAAGAACAAACAGCAATAACAAGAATTGGTAGGTCTATATACATATATGAGTTTATGTGAAGTAAGGGGTACGTGAATAATACGTTTATCATGAGGGTATTTTACGAGCAGAGATATATGGTTTTCTTTTTGGGTCTCTTATTGTAAGAAATTTTATATCTAAAAGAATATTTTAAAGGTTCTGCATTTAGTAAATATAGTTACTTACAAAGTCCTGTGATAAGTTTATAATCTTGTGGATATATATTTAATCGTCAAGGTTATTTTCATCAAAAGGTCCTTCGTTCTTTGTTTTATTGTCCCTTCACCATATTACTTGTCCAGAGTCCTGAATTCAACTGAACTTTTTTTAGGAAAGGGGAATCTCTCAACTCGAAATAGGAAGTAACAAAGGGTCTTAAATCAAATCCTTCTTCAGACAACTGGTCTAGCACTAAGGTGTTCTCTGGACTTACTAGTGCCAATTTTGTTACATTTACTATCATTCATTTAACGCAGTTAAAAAAAATATTGTCTTTCTTCTCTTGAGAACAAGTGACAGCAAGTCTCCTTGTTCAAACATTAATAATAATAATAATAATATTACTATTCAACACATATCCATATCTATTTAAAAAGGTTTTGAATTTGGGGCCCCATAGTATATCACTCCATTATGGTAAACTTATACAAACTATCTATTCAAATTATATATGATTGTTACGTAAAATTTTTCTTGGTTTCATTATATATATATATATATATATATATATATATATATATATATATATATATATATATATAAGTAATTGATTTTTTATAAACTATTCAATGATTCTGAATTTGTGAAAAAAAAACATTGAATAATTTGCAAAAAAAAAAATATTACACATTGTGATTTCCGGGAAAAATTCCATAAAAAAAGAAAATGACACAAACCACACGTATCTCTGGAAAATAATTAACCAATATCGCATACCTGGCCAAAAGAGAAAAAAAAACACCTGCAGAATTTTAAAAGCTAAACGTAAGAGTGCTTGATATAGTAAGTAGAGCGAAATATGAATTCCTGTAAAGTCAGAAAAAATCTACCCTGGCTTGCTGGGCCGTCTGGCATTCGTGCCGGATGGGTGCTCGAAACCAAGAGCAGACTCGGGGCCGAATAGGCCCCCAGCTTCGGCTGGGCAACCTTCGGGTGGGCGAGCTGCACTTTTGTCCCCTTTGTACGGCACTAGACCAAGCGTCTAGTTTAAGCCGTAAACTGGCATACGTGCCCGGACCCACATTTGGGTTCGTGAAACTGCTTGCCTCATCAGGCTCACATTGCACTAAGTGAGCCGATGAGCAGCACAGACAAGCAGGGTTCGAGTCTCGGCTCCTTCCCGACCTTCCCCTCCCCTTTATCCCCACTTTAATCGGCCTTCGGGCTTTTGACCTTGTGTCAAGTCGTGTCTGGTGGGAGGCAGCGACAAATATATGGCTTCAACTAACCGGATAATCAGGACATAGGGTATAAAAAGTAAACAAACGGACGCTGCTGCTGCTGGTATTGTAACATAATACTTTAAAAATTCCCTTAGACAATGTGGTACGCTTGTTGGCCGAGCGGTCTGAGACTTAGTCTAACGTAAAGTTGGATTGGTTTCGATCCCGGCTTCAAGCGTCCTACGTGTCTAGCCACAATGAAGAGTTCTGATAGAACGAAACAGTCTGCCTGTGGATGACTTAATGTATATATATATATGAGCTCATTAAGGAAAAAAAAGTACTTGTTGAAGTTGATTATTGCATTTATTGATATCAAGATTAGGATAACGGTAAGATATGACCCCTGAATATATTCACGCACGAATCTAAAGTTCCACTTCCATCTCATAACTAATAATTTTTTTTTTTTAGAATAAAGAATAAAGGTAAAAAATAATGCAGGAAAAATTCTGGTGTAAATTTCTGAAATTAGGATTTGTTATTATTTAACCTATATGAATGTCTCGAACGATTGTCCTCATATTGCGTGTTAATCTCACCATCTATTTGGTTGGTTGGTTGGTTGGTTGGTTTCCATGGCATATCAACCCTTGCAGGTTATTCAATGCCAAATCCATTTTTATACAAATAATCAGTTCTGTTGCAAACAATCAAGTTTAGCGTAAGAACAGTTTCAATCTCAAAAATAGTTCCATTTCAAGCAATTCAGTTTATCATAAGTACGCAGTTTAAATGTAAGTTCACATTCTAATTGTTAAAAACATTTCAATTTCAAATAATTCAGTTTAGTCAAACAGCTGTAATTCAAAGAATTCAGTTTAGCGTAAGTACAGTTTCAAGGTCAAAAACAGTTCCATTACAAACAATTCAGTTTATCATAAGTACGCAGTTTAAATGTAAGTTCACATTCTAATTGTTAAAAACATTTCAATTTCAAATAATTCAATTTAGTCAAACAGCTGTAATTCAAAGAATTCAGTTTAGCGTAAGTACAGTTTCAATGTCAAAAACAGTTCTATCCCAAGTAATTCAGTTTAGCCTAAGTACGCAGTTTAGTTCTATTTGACCCATAGATAGGACCCGTATCAGGCGCGACGACCCCGGCGAAGAGTGGACCTGGGAGCGATGGCAATGAAGAAGTACTCTGTATTCTCCACACCTCCAGCATCATTGGAACCTCATCATCATATGCAAGACACTCGTCGGTGTGGGTCTTACCCCTCTGCAGAGAAGCAATCGGTATATTCAACAGCCCCAGCCGACTGGGCAAAGAGTTTAATGAGACATGATAGTTTATTAAATATACACACACATTAGCATTATAGATTTATTTTTCTGGTACAACATTTAAAAGTTGGCGACCTTAATCGAGGGCGACTAGAAGGCTCCCTTTACAATAGCTACTGCGCCGAGGTGTAGGGGAGGACACTACTCCTTTCCTTGGATAGCTTCACTTTACCCTTGATACGTACCTTATATTGCTGAGTGTTAAGCAAGGGGGTATCAAGTATCATTTTTATGTCTTTGGTATGACTCGACCTGGGATTGAACTCAGGTCTCCCGAACCACTGGCGAACACTATACCCACTAGACCAATGAATTGAAGGCTATTTAATTGATGGTTAAAACCTTGAATCTAAGATACTGTAATTTTAAAAGTATTTACTAATAAACACTAATAAAGTTAATCTCCAATAAAGTTACTATATGTTTTTGCTACAGCATGTCATAACTTATATTTATTTTAGCCCTCAAGGTAAGTTTTGCTCTACAAGTAACCTTTTGTATATTTTGGTGTCAAACTATACAGCAGTTTCGAGTCTTACACAGAATTTTGAGCTCAACCATGTTAAGATTAACTTATAGGACAATCGACTAGTTCGGAGCAAACTACAGTATTCATTTCAAACAGGAAGTTGTTTATTCGACTCAATGATCTAACAAATAGTAATACTAAAAAAAATTTAACAGTGTTCAAATTATTTTTATAAGAACAGAAATAATCAAATAACTGTTTACATAATGGAAAACATTGGGGCATAAAAACGGTGTTTCGTTCTAGTGATTAATGGTTGGTTTTGTAGGGGGAAATTCTGAGGTTTGTGAACTGGGTTCTTTCTTTTCTTGCCCCATTTACTAGTTTCAGGGTGGAACGATAAAATTGTCGTCCTGAAGAAAACAACACAACAGCTTTATTTTAAAACGTTTATTGAAAAAATCAATTCAGCTAACTTGATTATGTAGTAGAGCTGATATCAATTCAATGTAGCCGCCTTCAACCTCAATACGGATCCGGAACTGGGAGCATGCCTTTTCCACGAACGCTGACGGGAGCTCGGTGAATACTCAGCGGATGGCGGCGATCAGGCTGACTTTGGTGCTGTGGGAGGTCATTTTGGTGATTTTCTCGACGTATGACTAAACGATATAGTCCAGCGGGTTCAATCCGGGGGAAGAAGGGGCCAGTGAGAGAAGGGTACAAAGTCGTAGCACTCCTTCTGAAGCCAAGCCTGGGTCCCTTTGGATTTGTGGGCCGGCGTCGATTCCTGCTGCCACACTCAGGGTCTGCCACCGGACACCTGATTGCACCAGGGGATCACCACACTCATCAGCACATCCAGGTACACTTTGGTGTTCACTTTCAAGCCGACTTCGAAGATGTGTGGTGGCATGATGTAGCCTTCCGCTCCACCACCTCCAAAGGGTCGTCCGGTGCGTTAAGCTGTGCCCTCAAGAGTTTACATTTTGAGGGTGCTGGCAATGGTCCTGTTGTCATAATTTGGATCGGTGGAGTGCATGAGTTGTACAGCGGCGCATCTCCGATCTCGCTCGTTGAACATTGTGTCCCTTTCAAACATGATAGAAGGCTCCTATCGCTCTTGGGATTTGTACACAACTGGCCAACTAGTAGATGGTCTGCAACAAAAAAGAAAACCAGTTTTCATTAAAGGGAAATGGAATCATGTCGTCTTTTCTAGGACGACAATTTTATCGTTCCACCCTGTACCAAAAGAAAAAAAGAAAACCGGTTTTCATTAAACGGAAATGGAATCATGTCGTCTTTTCTCGGACGAGAATTTTATCGTTCCACTCAGTACCTTTTGTCAAACGAAGTGCTGTAAAAGAAACTAAGGACAGAAGTTAAAAGACATAGATAACTTTAAACTCCAGTTTAATTTTTTGTGTTTATTACAATTCAGTAGTGAAAAATGTTTTTCTGAACCAGTAGAAATAGTCGCATTTCCCAAACAAGGTGTTTGAAATATATATATATATATCTGAATCATTTTCGGCAATTACAGGTTCGGGGGTCCGTCTTGTGTTCAATGGGTATGTTTAGCATAGGATGCAACAAGTAGGTGAGACACATCGCGCTGCTATGTTCAAGTCTCAGCAGGTACACGCTCTTCCTATTTGCAACAGAGAGTAAAAAAATCCTTTCGGTCGAGGCGTCTCGAAGTCACAAACGGAGAGTTCCTCTTTGGCATCAGGTAACTGTTCTTTTTTAGACATGCGCTGATTTGGCTTCCTGTAAGAAACTTCATGGTAACCTTTTACTTTTTTCATTTGATTTATTTCATTTTTTCTCTATCATAGTCTTTTTTATTTCTTCTAATTCTCACAAAACTAAGCAAGAAACCAAACAATTTTATGAATATCTTCAAAATATCTTCTTTTTCATCTTCCTGTAAGTCTTTTAGTCCACCAAGTCCTTTTTTTCCTCCAAATAACATTTCAGCAAAATGCTTATTCTGTTCTCAATATATCCATCTATCTTAGATATATACTCAAGCAAGAACATCAACCACAGTGCTCGACATGCCAAACGCCCAGCACAATCAAACACGCTCTCCTTGAGTGTAAAGTTTTTAATGACACCAGAAAACGCTATTTCCACACAAATACGATGAAAGACTTATTTGAGAATGTCCACATTGATGATGTTTTTTCGTTCTTGAAAGAGACTGGGTTATACCAGAAAATATAGACTTGGTTACAATCCTGAAAACACAACAAACTAATCAACTGAAAGCAAATTATTACTGAATAAAAATACCATTATGTTTGTGTTAGTAGAAATAGTAGTGAGAAATAATTTAAAAAAAAACATATCATCACTAAATAAACTAATGTCATATAGAAATACTTGAAAATATTTACTCGTAAGCGAGTAAATAAGTCGTCTGGTTTTAGTATGGTATCATTAAATTATGTGTTTACAAACCGTACATATGTGTAAACAAGCTTTGGCATTAAATAACCTATAGATGTTGATATGCCATTAATACCAACCAACCAACCATCTTAGAAATCCTTTCAATAGGGACTTTTCAGTCCGTCCTTATTTTTATCCGTTTGTCATTGCCGTCGTATTTCCTATAATTTGGCACAGAATTTGGTCTTATCTTCTATTTTCGTTGTTCACTTAAGCGACCGCATTTGTAATAATCTAAAATTATTCGGGAGGACAAGATTTCTGAGGAAGGAAACATGAACTGAATGTTAGATACTTCTAACTTAATAACACCACAATGCAATTTAAGTCGGGTCGTCGTTGCTCCAGTAAGATGGTTTTGTTTTAATAAGACTAAAATTTCATGGAAAACATTTTTTTGGTTTTGTTTATCTTTTAATCCTTCCGTCGTATTCAGGAAATATTATAGGTACATAGTACATAGTAGGTTAGAAGTCGTTGTTTTGTGAGCTTATTAATGATTCATCTAGACTCTGGTATCTCTTGAATAAATCTATCTATCTATCTATCTATCTCAAACATAGGCTCTTGTCTCTCTCTAATTTCGCTATATACCACTATTGAAGTAACTTCCTCCCTCTCTCTCTCTCTCTCTCTCTCTCTCTCTCTCTCTCTCTCTCTTTATCTTTATATATATATATATATATATATTAAATGATAGCCCTTATGGTAAGAAAAAAACCCAGCAAGTGATTTGAAGATGAAAATATATGACGAATCACTGTCAAGGGAAAAATATATATTGGAAAAAAATATACATTGAAAAAAACCGAAAAGACCAACCTTGTCATACCAATTGAAAAAAATCAAAAGACACGCAATTGGTTGGTCAAAAGAAAAAAACACCTTTAGGGCTGCTAAGTTACAAGTGCAAAAAAGTCCTCAATACTAAGTAGAGCAAAATAGTAACGATAATTACTTAGTGAGTCAGGAACTAACTTACTATAGTTTCGCCTAAGCGGCTCATCAGGGTACCTAATCCTGATATATATATATATATATATAGAGAGAGAGAGAGAGAGAGAAAGAGAGAGAGAGAGAGAGGAATTATATTGTGAATTGAATTACTATGACCGGAAAATCCGGCGAACACCTACGCACGACATACAGAAACACTGGACAGCTGTTTCGACCTTCTTATGTCTCATCAGCAGTGTATACCATGATCTCCAGCACTGGAGATCGAATCAGCAACCACAGATTGCAGAGCCAAAACTCTATAACTGAGCCAACAGTTCATACCGCACACAAGCGAAGCCAAATTAACTAACCATGGTAATTGCGCGGCCAATTAAGCTTATTTTGTCTTGTAAGTTACATACGTTCTCTTTACAGAGGACACGGAAAGACTGAACAGCTGTTTCGACCTTATTAGGTCGCATCAGCAGTGTATACCAGTGTTTCCGTATGTCGTGCGTAGGTGTTTGCAGGATTTTCTGGTCATGGTAATTCAATTCACAAATTTAATCGATTTGAAAATACTACTCCAATCATATAGAAGTCATTCTCTCTCTTAATTGCTAAATGTTTTCTGAGTCTTGTGAATTTGTCTTTACATACTCACGGATACATGACACCAGACGATAATATTACATCTGATTTTGACATCAACTTCAAGCCCATATCTTTTTGTCCCTCACTACATATATATATATATATATACACACACACACAAACATATATATATATATATATATATATATATATAAGAGCGTTGGTTGTCACTAAATCATTTTGTGTCGAACCAAGTGCAATATAATATGGAGAGTGCTCAGTATCTAGGATAGAGCTATTATAAAATAATAATAAATATATATATATATATTAGATATATATACTTGATTCCATTGAATATATATATATATATATATATATTTCTTTCTACTATATATATATATATATATATATGTATGTATGTATATATTTAATGAGTAAGAATCCATTGTAAGAATATTTCAATAATTTCGATAAAAAAAAATTTTTCTCTTGATTTTTTAATGGCACTCTGAAAAAATTGGTTACCCTTATTTAGTGTCCAGCTGAAATAAATTCATTATAGCCAAATGACTCTTGAAAATTTTTCCGAATTATATTATACACAGGTTGTCTCAATATACACGGGGCCCATGTGACTGCTAATAACTCTATGAATGATAATGCTGTGTTCTTTTTGGTTTCAGATTTGAAAATAGTATGCTATAACAACTATAAATCCGTTGGACAAGAGAGGTAAAATAGTTTGTTTCCTTACTTATTTCGAGACAAAATTATTCCAAATTGTACAAGCAAGTTTCACTTTCATAATTATCCCCAGAAAAGCCAAATTTATCGTTGGGTACCCAAATTTCAAACCACAGATTCAGTAAACAATGTTGTCTCAATATACACGGGGCCCATGTGACTGCTAATAACTCTACTAATAATAATGTTGTGTTCATTTTGGTTTCAGATTTGAAAATAGTATGTTGTAACAACTATAAATCCTCGATCACAATGCGTTGGACAAGAGAGGAAAAAACAGTTTGCGTCATTACTTATTTCGAGACAAAATTATTCCAAATTGTACAAGCAAGTTTCACTTTCATAATTATCCCCAGAAAAGCCAAATTTGTCGTTGGGTACCCAAATTTCAAACCACAGAGTCAGTAAACAATCTAGATCTGACAGGAAGTTGACTGAAAGAAGTCCTGACAATGTAGATGTGTTGACATATTCTGTTGGTAGGAGTCTGAAAAAGTCCTCCCCCGAAGACGTTCTCAAGAACTTGGTCTTTCACATACACTGTAAAATAAAGTCAATTAATTTCTGCTCAGGTCATCTGATTTGACCTTTCTGAAGTGATATGATTGCTTTTTAAGACTCAGATGAAAAATTATTTGATACAATATGAATTATCATATCAATGGGTTGCATCTTTTTTGAGACACCAAAATAAAATTCGGCAAGTTTCGATCCCAGCTTGAAACGTCAAACGTGTCTAGTCACACCGAATGATTATAATACAATGAAATAGTCTGCCAATGGATATATAAGCTCCACCTCCCCAGGGTGATGAGCACTCAAGCGAAGGAATTAACAGATACCAATCGCCTTTTGCAAAGTTTTTTCTTGCGAATAGAGTAAACCGTTATCCGATAGCGTACAATGTAAACAAAAGAAAGTTGATATATATACGTTAAATTCCCGTGCTGACGTTATTTCGTCGAATGGTTATAGGTATGTTATCGGTCTAACGTAAAGTTAGGCGGGTTTCGATCCCAGCTTGAAGCGTATGGTCTGTCTGTGGATGACTATATATATATATAGGTATATATATATATTGTTATGGTACCCAAACTGCAGACTGTAATGAACCCTTCTTGTTACTATTAATTCCGGGAGAATATTCATCTCGGTGAAATTTCTCCCCAGCCTAACACTTTGGTAGTCAGACGGGCATTCAATACCTTTTTATCTATGTTGTATTATACTTTCGTTAATATACTTTGTTCCACGTAAACCTGAGTTCATGCCTTTCTTCCGGACCCTTTACTGGTCCACAACATATACGAGGATTATTGAATAAGTTTTCAGACTTTTTTCGTATGGGCACTTATTTTGATAGTACACACATGAAACTCTTGCACCCTTCGAAGTAATCTCCTCCGGCTACAATACCCTTGTTGTACCGTTCCAACAACTTCAGCAAGGCCCCATGGAAGTCCTCTTGTGTGAGCGTGTCAATGACCTTCGTCACATCCTCTTTCATCTCCTCAATTGTCTTATAACGATAGCCTCTCTGCTTTAGGAATAACCAAAAGTCACAGGGAGCAAGGTCTGGACTGTAGGGAGGGTGGGCAACTGTCTTGATGCCCCTCTTGGTCAAATAGTCTGTGACAAGGATGGAGTTGTGGACTGGTGGAAATTCTACTGACCCGATTTAAAGAGTGCTGGCCTTTTTGCGTCTGAATCAATTCCTGAACTCCCTTAAAACCTCAACATAGTAATCCTAACCCTAGCTCTTTGGTCAATCAACTCTGGTGTATTGATTTCCTTACTCCTTCCACACCTCTCATCATCTCTCACAGACCCCCTGGTTTCCTTGAATCTCTTATGCCACTCAAAAACTGATGCTCAATTCATGCAAGATGGTCGAAAAGCAGTCTGAAGCATTCCATACGTTTATGTGGCATTTTTTCCAAGTTTGAAACTGAATTTTTTTGCATATCGTTCTTCTAAAGTGTCCTCACGTCCAGATTGCATTTTTGAAATTCACCAGCTGTGACAATCAGGCTTTAGTAGGGTGTATTCCAATTGCTGCTGTAGCTGTTCATTTTAACCTGAAATCCTAAAAATCGGTCAGTCATCCCATAAGATGTATAGCAATAACATACTGAATTTTCAAGAGTCTACGACAATTTTAAATGCCTGTATAAAAAAATGCTGGAAACATTGAATGCACCACGTATGTATATATATATATATATATATATATATATATTGTGATCCACAAACAGACAGTATCGAGAGCACTTCAAGTAGTGTAATACTTAGCAAGCTTACGAGGGTGAATTCGAGTCTCATTAGGTACCCCATTCACTCGGCCTTGTGCCACACATAAGCAAAAAGATAAGTAAGTTACCTACAAACAGACTTATCAATGTGTATAGACACCCGAGATGCTTTAAGCTGGGATCGAGACCCAGCTTGCCTTACGCCAGTCGTATATCTTACCAGCGAGCCATCGACAACCACAGTGTAAAGGGTGGAATTTTAAGAATATTCATTATTTTCCTTTGTCAACATATACGCTAAACGGCTACCAGAGTGCTCAATTCATTTGAAAAGATTTGCATTATACGAGTGACAACTCCTCCCAAGCGTGCTCAACCCCCGGTAGGGAGTATATATATATATATATATATATATGAGACATGCAATATCCTTAACGACGAAGCTTATAATTAGGCTAATGGTATCTCCTGCTGAGTATTGAGAGTACTCCTTCAAAAAAGTTGTGTCTAAGGGATGACACTTAAAGGAATTTTATGGTGAGCCTTCAGTTCTGGAGATTTGATAAGTGTTGTGTATTTGTGCGGAGCCATTACAACCATTTCCATTTTAGCCAGGATTGGCAATACAAGTAATGCTCTCGTTTTCCATTCAAATAGATCAGTTTAAAAATTATACACATTCGATAGGACCACGTGCAAAAAAGAAAAAAAACACAAAATATATAACAACAGAAAACATGTTAATACGAACATACAATGAACGCCAAGCTTTAAGCATCAATATCCTTTGATGAGTTGACATGCCGTTAAAATCAAGTGATATTTTTTGAGAAATTATGCATGGTTAATTTCTTGAAATATAGCGAAAGATGGTTTGGTTTCTTTATTTTAATGGCCTATCAACCTTTGTAGGTTATTTAATGCCATAGCCATTCTCCTAGAAGAACAGTAGTGGTACTATTTAACCCATAGCTGGGAGGATAAGGGGGTTTATACCTTTCCCAAGGGTATTTGCCCGAAAGTGAATGTAATAGCGCGACTAGAGAACGAACTCGCGTACTACGATTCCGCAGTCCATCGCTTTAATTAGGACTAAAGAGTTGATTTGCTTGAAAAAACAACCAACCAACCAATCAACCAACCAGCCAGCCAGCTGAAAAACCAATTTCATCCATCGGTTTCATTCGATTTAATACTTAGGATTTCAATAATCAAGACTACTTGGCTAAGTCCTTTAGTACGACCTATCCGTTTCATCCGAAGAATCTGGGACAGGATTTGATCCAATTGTTCATTTTCAATCTCGAAATACACGTGGGGGCGGGGGGTAGAAGAGAGAGAAAGAGATAGAAAATGTAAACCATTTATATATTTTCAATCTCGAAATACACGTGTCTCTATATGTGTGTGTGTGTGTGAGAGAGAGAGAGAGAGAGAGAGGGAGGGGGAAGAAATATAAAGAGAATGAGAGAGAGGGGAAGAAATATAAAGAGAGAGAGAGAGGTAGAGAGAGAGAGAGAGAGAGAGAGAGAGAGTGTGTGTGTGTGTGTGTGTGTGTGTGTGAAAGAGACAGAGGGAAAATGTAAACCATTTATATATTTTCTATCGCGAAATACACGTGTCTATGAATGTGTGTGTGTGTGTGTGTGTGTGTGTGTGTGTGTGTGTGTGTGTGTGTGTGTGTGTGTGTGTGTGTGAAAGAGAGAGAGAGAAAATGAAATCCGTTTATATATTTTCAGTCTTGAAATACACGTGTCTATGTGTGTGTGTGAGAGAGAGAGATAGAGAGAAAAGAGAGATAAAGAGAGAGAAAAAAATGAAAACCATTTATAATATATTTTAAATCTCGAAATACACGTGTCTATATTCGTGTGAGAGCGCACGCGCGCGCGCGGGAGAGAGAGAGAGAGAGAGAGAGAGTGATAAAGAGATAGAGAGAAAGAGAGAGAAAATGAGAGAGATTTAGAGAGGGAAATATAGAGAGTGTGTGTGTGTGTGTGTGTGTGTGTGGAAGAGAGAGAGAGGAAATGAAAATCATTTATATATTTTCGATCTCGAAATACACGTGTCTATGTGTATGTGTGTGTGTGAAAGAGAGAGAGAGAGAGGGAGAGAGAGAGAGAGAGAAAGAAATGAAAACCATTAATAATATATTTTCAATTTTGAAATACACTTGTCTATATTTGTGTGAGCTCGTGAGAGAGAGAAGGGGAGAAGGAGATAGAGAAAAGGAGACAGAGAGAAGGAGAGAGAAAGAGAGTGAAAGAGCGTGAAAGGGAGAGAGAGAGAGAAAGAGAGAGAGAGAGAAAAAAAAAGAAAAAGAGAAAGAAATGAAAACCATTTATAATATATTTTCAATTTCGAAATACACTTGTCTATATTTGTGTGAGCGCGTGAGAGAGAGAAGGGGAGAAGGAGATAGAGAAAAGGAGACAGAGAGAAGGAGAGAGAAAGAGAGTGAAAGAGCGTGAAAGAGAGAGAGAGAGAGAGAGAGAGAGCGAGAGCGAGAGAGAGAGAAAGAAATGAAAACCATTTATAATATATTCTTAATCTTGAAACATACGGGTCGATGTTTGTGAGAGTGAAAAAGCGAGAGAGAGAGAGAGAGAAAGAGAGAAAAGGAGGGAAAGAAAGAGAGAAAGAAAAAGAGGATAGATAGAGAGAAAATAGTAGGGAGAGAGATATAAAGAGATAGAGAAAGAAAAAGTAGGCAAAAGAAAAGAAAGCCCTTTATAATATATAGTATCTTCATTTTAGAAATAATCAAGTGTGACAGAGCGAGAGAGTTAGAGAGAGAAAGAAAGAAAGTGAGAGAGAAAGTGAGAGTTAGAGAAAGAAAGAGAGATACAAAGATATCGAGAGCGAGGGAGTTAGAGAGAGAACGAATATGAGTGTGAGAGAAAGTTATATATATCATCATCATCATCATGTCGTGCTGGTTGCACGGATATCCCTGACCCTCTCTCGACTCTCTTCCCTATCGTTCATCGCCCTAGGCAGGTCTTCAGGACAACATCCCGAATCCTCACATAGCTGCTGAATGTATGTTCGTGCTGGTCGTCCTGCTTTTGCACGGCCATGTGTGGGGGTCCATAAGAGTACATCTCTTATGAGTTCGTCCCTGCTTCTCCAGCAGTGTCCTGCATGTCTGGTTCGTCTAACTTGAATAGTTTTCGTGATAAGAGGCAGGTGGCCGTATAGTTGGTGTCTTGTGGGGTGTTGCCGCCAGGACTTGTTCAAGATTGCTCACAGCATTCTTGTGCAATTGCCGTCATATATATATATATATATATATATATATATATAGAGAGAGAGAGAGAGAGAGAGAAAGACGGAGAGAGAAAGAAAGAAAATGAAAGAAGGAATATGTGAGAGAGAGAGAGGTAAAGAAAAAAGTATGATAGAGAGAAAAAGAAAAAGAGAGAAGAAAAGTGTGTGAAACATACAGAGAGAGAAAGAAAGTGAGAGAGAAAGAGAAAGAGGGAAAATGAGAGAGATAGAGTGAGAAAAAGAACGTGAGTGAAAGAAAATGCAAGAGAGATTGAGAGAGAGAGAGAAAGAGAAAGAAAGACATGGAAGGAAAGTGCTAGAGAGAGAGATAGAGAGAGAGAGAGCGAGTAAGAGACGGAGAAAGAAAGAAAGAAAGTGAAAGAAGGAAAGTGTGAGAGAGAGAGGTAGAGAAAAAAGCGTGATAGAGAGAGAGAAAGAAAGAGAGAGAGAAGAAAATTGTGCGAGAGATACAGAGAGAGAAAGAAAGTGAGAGAGAGTAAGAGAGAAAATGAGAGAGATAGAGAGTGAAAAAGAACGTGAGTGAAGGAAAGTGCGAGAGATATTGAGAGAGAGAGAGAGAGAGAGAGAAAGAAAGAAAGACATGGAAGGAAAGTTCTAGAGAGAGAGAGAGAGAGAGAGAGAGACGGAGAGAGAAAGAAAGAAAATGAAAGAAGGAAAGTGTGAGAGAGAGAGGTAGAGAAAAAAGCGTGATAGAGAGAGAAAGAAAGAGAGAGAAGAAAAGTGTGTGAGAGATAATGAGAGCGAGCGAAAGAAAGTGAGAGAGAGAAAGAGAGAAAATGAGAGAGATAGAGTGTGAAAAAGAACGTGAGTGAGAGAAAGTGTTAGAGTGATTGAGAGAGAGAGAGAGAAAAAGAAAGGGACAGAAGGAAGGTGCTAGAGAGAGAGAGAGAGAGAGAGAAAGTGAGAGAAAAGTCAGCTTTTTATAGAATAAGATAACGTTATTCTTGAAGTACATTGATCTATGCTTGAAAAAGAGAGAGAAAGAGAGAGAAATAAAATATGTGTGAGAGAGAGAGATTGAGAGAGAAAGTTTAAGAGATAGAGAGAGAGAGAGAAAGAAATTGAGAGAGAAAGAAAGTGAGTGAGAGAGTAAGAAAGAGAGTGAAGGAAAGTGAAAGTGAAATGGTTATATAATCATTTACTTGTTCATGCAGCATCACAACGACACAACAATAAAGAGGCATGAAGGAAGACGCAGGAAGACTTCTTTACAATTATATTTACCTCTCACTTTATTGCAAGGGTTTGCGTGTGAGAGGGTGCTGGAGACCGAACATAAACTTCATATTTTGACCCCACTGTTATGACCGTCACGTTGTGTCTTTTTTGTTCTCCTGATGTTGGGGTCTACTCCATCGGGGCTTTCCGAGGGCCCCCTCGGTCTGGTGTGGCCTTTCCTACCACATCTCGTCTCTAGCTGTCTGGAATTCTACTGGCAACTGCTTCAGGGGTTTTCCGAGTGCCCCGTGTGGCCTTCCCTACCACATCTGGTCTCTACTGTCTGGAAGTCTGCTGGCAACTGCATCGGGGGTTTCTGAGGTCCCCCTCCGTCGGGTGTGGCCTTCCCTACCACATCTCGTCTCTAACTCTCTGGGAGTCTGCTGGCAACTGCTCTGGGACCCAAACTCAACTGAGTTAAATAATAACTCAACGCCCACACGATCGCCTACTGGATCTTTGAATCGGATGTTTAATCGTCATCAAGCGGAAATAACTGTCATGCAGTTCAGAGGTTACTCTCTTCCGGTGCATGACTGTAATGGCACAATGAGACCTTCACCTTGTCCCATATCATAAGCCTTAATCCGCCCACGCGATTTCCTTCGATTACTGGCCATTGGAATGTGTCACTTCCTTCCGGTGTATCACCTTGGAATAGCATTTTTAGGCCGGGGCGAGGGGTCAAAATATAACAAAAGAGAGATTAAGAGTAAGAAAGAGAGAGAGAGGGAGTAAGAAAGAGAGAGAGAAAGAAAGCGAGAAAGAGAGATAAAAAGAGAGAGAGTGAAGGAAAGTGAAAGAGAGATTAAGAGTAAGAAAGAGAGAGAGAGTAAGAAAGAGAGAGAGAAAGAAAGTGAGAGAGAGATAGAAAGAGAGAGAGTGAAGGAAAATGAAAGAGAGATTAAGAGTAAGAAAGAGAGAGAGAGTAAGAAAGAGAGAGAGAGAAAGAAAGTGAGAGAGAGAGATAGAAAGAGAGAGAGTGAGGGAAAGTGAAAGAGAGATTAAGAGTAAGAAAGAGTGAGAGAGTAAGAAAGAGAGAGAGAAAGAAAGTGAGAAAGAGAGATAGAAAGAGAGAGAGTGAAGGAATGTGAAAGAGAGATTAAGAGTAAGAAAGAGAGAGAGAGAGTAAGAAAGAGAGAGAGAGAAAGAAAGTGAGAGAGAGAGATAGAAAGAGAGAGAGTGAAGGAAAGTGAAAGAGAGATTATGAGTAAGAAAGAGAGAGGGAGAGAGAGAGAGAAGGAAAGTGTGATAGAGATAAAAGTTAGCCCTTTAAAGGATCAGGTAACGTTATTCTTGAAATACACGGATCTATGCTTGAGAGAGAGAAAGAGAGTGTGTGTGTGTGAGGGAGAGTGAGAGCGAATGAAAAATAGAGGAAGAGAGAGAGAGAAAAAAAGTTGGAAAGGGAGGTAAGAAGAGAGAAGACTGAGAGACAAGTGCTTCTACAATGGTCTAAGATAGGTTTATATCCGAGATGCACTGGTGCGGGCGTCTCGAAAAAAATTAGACTAGAAAGAAAGATTATAATGAATTCAGATCAGGAAAAAAAAAATCAGACTCATGGTCACAGAAAATAATCCTAGTCACATTATTGCTGATGTTACACCTTCCCCTTCGAATGATTTGATCTAGGAGTTGATTTTTCTCAAACAATTAATGAGATACACTTGAAAGAATCTAAAATTGTTCGTCTCAGATGGGAAACGTGAACTGAATGTTCGATATGTCTAACTTAATAAGATAACAATGCAATTCAAGTTGGGCTATCGTCCCTCCAGTTAGTCGGCTTTCTTTTAATAAAACTAAAATTCAGAGGAAAATTGATTAGTATTTCAGTTTCTTATCTATTTTTCTCTTACTGTGTCGTACTTGGAGAATAATATAGGGTCAGTCTCAATGGCGTAGTGATCGAATCGTGCACTGTGATACTCTAGCCTGGGGGTGCTTTATCGACTACACCTCTGCAGAGGGGTAAGACCCCACCATAGAATTATTGTCATGGATATAACACTAAACAATCTCCTGCAATGCTGGAGCTTTGGGGAGTGTGGAGCACCCCTTCATTGCCATTACTGCCAGGTCCACTCTGGCCAGGAGTAGTAGTGCCTGATAGAGCCCTATCTATGGATTAAAAATAACTAACTGCATACTTATGCTAAAGTAAATTGTTTGAATCAGAACTGTTTGACTAAACTAAATCGCTTGAAATAGAAATATTTTTGACAATTAAACTGTACTTAAATTTAAACTGCATGCTTATGCTAAACTGAATTGTTTGAAATAGAACTGTTTTTGACATTGAAACTCTACTTACACTGAACGGAATTGTTTAATGTAGAATTCTTTTGACATTTAACTGAATTAGCTAAATTAGAACTGTTTGAATAAACTGAATAGTTTTAAATAGAAATTTTTTGGACAATTAAACTGTGTACTAAAGATAAACTGAATTGTTTGAAATAGAACTATTGGCATAAAAATGGATTTAGCGTTAGATAACTTACAAAGGTTAATATGCCATAAAAACCAAACAACCAAACAACTAACCAAATACCTTTGGCAAAGATATGAAACCCCTTATCCACCCAGAGCACCACTATCGTTCTTTTAGGAAGATGGCTTTAGCATTAAATAACCGAAGAAGGTTGATATGCCATTAAACAAACAACCTTGTATTATAGAATAATAAATGTACCAAGATTGTTTTACGTTATTATTATTATTATCAAAAATAATTTATAAGATAGAAGTCTCTCTCTCTCTATATATATATATATATCATCATCATCATGTCGTGCTGGTAGCACGGATATCCCT
>CAUZXS010002689.1:95000-105000 GCA_963585895.1 Sepioteuthis lessoniana
TATCCCTTTGTTATCCTTGAGCTCCCACACATAACTAGATAACGTAGTACTATGCCTATACTTCTCGTGTGAGAAACCCGTTTTATGGTTATAGTACCTAGTCTTAGACTTCCTGATGATCCGATAAGGTGAAACTTTAGTAGAAGATTTCCGACTCGTGATTGAAGTTAATTTTATAATTGGCTCCACTCGTGTTGAGCACTCTTATAATTGTAGCATTGCAGTGTCCGCGGAAGGTTTTAGTTTTCTTTTGACCAACTGACTGCATATCCCTTGATTTTTTCAAGTGGTCTGACGAGGTTGGCCTTTTCTTTCTTTTTGACCTATAATATTTTTTCTTTTTCCTCCGGGCGGTGATTCGAGATATCTTTATCTCTTGTTCCTGGCGCTTTTTTTTTCTTTTTTTCTAGTATCGTGAATGCTGGTAGATATTAGATTAGTAAATATATATATATATATATATATATATATATATAGAGAGAGAGAGAGAGAGAAAGAGTGTGAGAGAGACCGACAGTCAGTCTGAGAGACAGACAGACAATCAGAATCACACACACACACACACACACATATATATATATATATATGTATATAACACACGTTGATTGCTTGAAGTTATATAATTGTTGTTTTCTTTAAAATCAACTGATTAGAGTATAAGTTATACCCACACAAATGTTTGTTTGTCTGTCTGTCTCAAACACAAACACATTGATACCTTGAAATCATATAATTCCTTTGCCAAGAAAAAAGATTTACTTATCATAAGATAATCTGACAGTTATCTCTCTCTCTCTCTCTCATAAACCCTAAACACATTTATTATTTGAAACCGTATAAATGTTCGCAAAAAAAATTAAAAGACTGATACGTCATTCCATCCTGTTTGCTGAGACTATGAAATATGCCGACTGTACATCTGCAGATGGGTTGTAAGTAAGTAAAGTTGTCTCCCTTTAGTCGAGGCCAATCAGAAGGCTCCCTTTTCAATAGCTACTACACCCAGGTTTTGGGGAGGGCACAACTCCTTTCCTTGGATTGCTCCACTTAACCCTTGATACGTACCTTATAATGCTGAGTTCTCAGCAAGGAGGTATCAAGTACCATTTTTTAAGTCTTTGGTATGACTCGGCCTGAGATTAAACCCCGGAAGATGGGTAACCCCACCCCAAACAAGGCTACCCCCTGGTCGGGTCTGGTGACCCGTAATATTTGGCTAAAACCAATACATCATTTTCATAATTTCATATCTTGGATCATTACATTCAAAAGTCGAAACGTGTCGGTGGATTTTAACTAAGTTTATAAATAAATTTTCTTATCCATTTATATGTATTTTTCCGTTTTCTTCTTTTTACAACATATCTGTCAGATTAAACTTCATATCTTACTCAGATATATATATATATATATATATATCGCTAGCCGATAACGTATATGTAAAAAGATATACGTAAAACTGCTTGGTAGCGCCAGGAGTGGCAGTACCACCTTGAGCTACCGAAACTGTGTTATCACCCTGTTTGGCGGCTGATGAGGACAGAGTATCGCAAGTGCTGTCACACGTTGTATGATGAAATTTTTTTTGAAAAAATATATATACATTTATATATTATAAGTAAAGTTGGCGACCGTAGTCGAGGGTGACCCGAGGGTGACCCAAAGGGTTCTCTTTTCGATAGCTACTACACCAAGGTGTAGGGGAGGTCACTAGTCCTTTCCCTATATTGGTCCACTTTACCCTTGATTTGTACCTTATAGTGCAAAGCAAAGAGACATCAAGTACCATTGTTTGAGTCTTTGGTATGACTAGACCTGTAATTGAACCTTGGTCTTCCGGGCGGTTGGCGAACACTCTAACCATAATGACAATGTCCGATATATATATATATATATATATATATATATATATATATATATATATATGTATATATTGAGCACTCTGCATATTATATTGCACTTGGTTCGACAAATAACCACATAGGGATTTACTGACGACCAAGACTCTCAATATATATATATATATATATATATATATATATATATATATATAAAGCGGGTTTGGTATTAAATAAAGTACGAGGGCTGATGTTATATACTCATCGACTGCATCACAACGACCCAATAATAAAGACGCATGATAATGATAAAGACGCAGGAAGGAATTTGCAAGAAGACTTCTTTAACAACATATTTTCCTCTCACTTTATTGCAAGGGTTCGAAAGGGTTGTTCAAGTTTTGCATGTGAGAGGGTGCTGGAGACAGAACATAAACTTCATATTTTGACCCCACTTTTATGACCGTCACGTTGTGTCTTTCTTGTTCTCCTGATGCTGGGGTCCACTTCAGCGGGGTTTCCGAGGGCCCCCTCGGTCGGGTGTGGCTTTCCCTACCACACCTGGTCTCTAGCTGTCTGGAATTCTACTGGCAACTGCTTCTTGGACTCGAACTCAACTGAGTTAAATAATAATTCAACGCCCACACGATCGCCCACTGGATCTTTGAAATCGAATATTTAATCGTCATCAAGCGGAAATAACTGTCATGCAGTTCAGAGGTCACTCTCTTCCGGTGCATCAGTCTGTATTGGCACAGTGCGACCTTCACCTTGTCCCATATTATAAGCCTTAATCCGCCCACGCGATCTCTTTCGATTACTGGCCATCGGAATGTGTCACTTCCTTCCGGTGCATCACCTTGGAATAGCATTTTTGGCCAGGTCGAAGGTCAAAATATAACATTGATGTGTTATTAATTTAAATAACCAACCATCCAGTAAGGCTTACATAATCAAATAGAAATCTCTTTCCCTCCCTCTCTATGTCTCTCTTCGCTCTCTATGTCTCTCTCTCTCTCTCTATATATATATATATATATATATATATATGTCTCAAACCCACACACATTGATTACTTAAACTATAAAATCATTTGCTCAGAAAAGGCTGATTCGATACTTGATATTTCAACAAGAAATGAGACGCTGTAAAACCGACCCCTATACTCCTACCCTACCCCAACCCAATAAGCCAACCAAAAGATACCCCCCTCTACATAAAAAATGCAAATTCAAGAACAGGACTAAAAGTTAAATAAATTTTTTCCATCATTTTATCGAATTAAGAAAACATTAAAAATATATAAGTGGATTTTATGATCTTCTTAGACGATTATCTAGACCAATGTATCTCGAGAATAACGGTAACTTATACCATGGAAGTCGTATTCTCTCTCCCTCTCTTTCTCTCTCTTAATATATATATATATATATATATATTTGTTGCTGGCAACCACATACGCTGAAATACAATAGCTTTTCTCGCTCTTCTCAAGAATTCATCACTCCCGGTAGCCGATAACGTATATGTAAAAAGATATATGTAAAGATTCCTTCACTCACGCTAAGAATGACGATGGCTCCAGGGAAAGATATCCGACTGACGTAAAATCAGCCGTATTTTGATCCTAGCTTGAAGCATCTCGCGGGTTGAGCCCGACTGAAGAATATAATGAAAAAGTCGATCAACCTTAAAATAATGAACCCCAAAAACATAGATAAGAACATTCTAGAAATGTCGGTTCCAAATTGCATGAACATTGAAGTTTCACTTTTATATTTTTCAACCAATCAGCTAAAACCATAAAAGAACATTCTAGAAAATTCGACTCAGAAACTAATTAACAGAAAAAATATTTAGGCTCCAAAATAAACATGTAATTATACGAATCTGATTGGTCAAGAAATGTCTGCGCGTTTGAATTTTAGGACCCGCAATAAAACTTAACAAAATACAAAAGGCCCATACTAAAGATCATTCAAACACACACACACGCATATGTAAATAAAGTCAATTTTTATCCTCTTTACTTCAGCCAAGTATGGACACATTGATTCAATAGATGTACACACACGGGCGAACAAATCATTTTTATTGAACTGGCCATAGCTGTATTTTTACACATACACACACACGCATATAAAATGAACATTGTATTTTAATTATTTTTATCATGTTTGTTATGATTATTAGATTGTTTGTTTCTTAATAATTGTTGTTGTCACATTCCATTTGTTTACGTGCTTGTCAAATGTGTGTTGTATTTGTGGAAACGAAACCTGAAAGTTTGTTGTTGGTTGTTTGGGTTTTATGGCATATCAACCTTTGTAGGTCATTTTACGCCAAATTCTGTCTATATATACATACATATTCAACCAAAGATTTCAAAACGAATATTAAAGTAGGTAAAATTTTCTATTAGCAGGATTTCATTTGTTTGCACAAGATTAACCAGTTTTAAGTTGTCATATTTTTGGTACAACTCTGTCTCTCTCAAGAAGGACAGAATGTCATCTATTTTGACGTTCTCGAACAGATCGGTTAAGTTATTTACTTTGAAATCGCTTTCCGATAACAGCGAAAGTTCTGCATTCTATAAGAATGTGTTTAACCGTGCAAGTTGTCTGGCAGGTTGAACACTGTGGTTGTGGTTCCTGTTTCAAAATGAAAGAGTGAGTAAACCTTGTATGGCCAATTCGCAATCGGGATATAACAACTTGTTCTCTTCTTGATTTTCTCGATGTTGGTCTCCACTCTCCTAAGGTGGGCTGAATTTGGAAGAGTTTATTGAGGGTGTTATTGCTCCATTGTTGTTGCCATTTTGTGTGAAGGTATTTATTAATTGTTGGTTTCAGGTCAGTATATGGGATCCTGGATTTATCGGGTGTTAGGCCAATTTGGCTGCCGAAACCTGAAAGTAACTCCCCTAAACCACGGAAGGTACTTAGACCTGGAAAGATGAAGACATTTATAAGAGTCACGTGAGTTTTGGAAAGAAAGGAAAAATAGAAAATTAGATTTTTGATTTTCACTGATTAAATGATATATTTCAATAACAAAAATTCCATCGATTTGTGGAACTCTTCAATTTTTCATAAGTAAGTACAAAAAATAGAGAACTATTCAGTTCTTCCAAAACGCGCCATGTTTAAGTACCTCATAGGCAAAATTTGAATTTAATTCTTTTTCGAAAATTAATCTCTTGCTATTTTGGACAAATTGTAAAAAAAAAAAAATCAAAATTTTATCTGAGAACTAAAAAATCATGAAAATATTTCGGACCAAAGTGTAAATTTTTCAAATTACGATTTAAACTATAAACCAAAAAGAGAAATTGTAATACGAAATTTTTTATATATTTAATTCTTAGTAACGTATTATTGAAAAAAAAAACTTTTCTTTTTTTTATTAACTTCTATTTTTTTTTTTTTTTTTTTTGGACCTACATATAACGTTACATTTTTGAGGGGGAAATAATAAAAATTAAACAAAAGGATTGTTTATCGATAACTCAGAATCTGAAATTTTAAACAAATATTTTTCATATTTCTTTAGACAAAGTATATTAATTCTAATGAGAGTGACTCATTTTTTAAGAAAAAAACTATTTATTAAATAAATGAGACGGAGTAGTAATTTACAAAGCTTTTTGCCGAGATGTGGCACAAGGACATTTGAATAGGACACCTATTGAGACTCGAACTCGTTCGTGTCGGTTTGTTAGTCTAACTTGCAAACCATTACACCACCAGAGGTAGCACTTATCATTTGTTTGTAAGTTTAATGGTATATCAACCTTCTTGGGTTATTTAATGCCAAAGCCATTTTCTTAGAAGAACAGTTGTGGTACTGTTTAATCCAGAGCTGGAAGGATAAGGGATATCATACCTTTCCCAAGGGCATTTGCCCGAAAGTGAACGTAATAGCGCGACTGGAGTTCGAACTCGTTTACTACAATTGCGCAGTCCACTGCTATAACCATTCACACCACAAAGACACCTCCTTAAATAAATGAATAATTTATAATGATGTCAATAACGTATAATAATAGTATAATCGTGGATCATATTTAGAAATTATTTTTTCTATACCCTAGTAAATATTTCAGCAGCTTTAGAGTGTTTCACATCAGCGTTAGCTGATGGTTCTTCATTGGAGTTTGAGTGATAGCAAGTCTCCTATTGTCTCCAGGACTCTTCTCAGTATTCTGGCCGTTCTCAATAATGTAGTAGTTTGGATGATCTCTACTCATCCGTCAATTTCCAAGTCCTCCAGTCCCTTTAGTAATCCTTTAATTACTGTTCCAAACGCACCAATTACAATTGGTATAATTATCACCTGCATATTCCATAGTTGGTTTTTTTTTCAATTCCCTTGCAAGGTCGAGGTACTTATCCTTCTTTTCACATTCTTTCAGTTTTATGCTGTGATCAGCCAGGACAGCAAAGTCGACAATTTTGCAATTTCTCTTTGTGTTTGTTGATTATTATTAGGTCTGGTCTTCTGGTCGAGATTAGGTGATCCGTGTGTATGTCAAAGTCCCATAGGAGTTTATGTGGGTCATTTTTTAGGACAAATGCTGGGTTGTGCATAAACCATTTGTTCGTATGATGAAATTTAGATTTCTTGCACATCTCCCAGTGGATCACCTTGCCCACCCAGTCGTGTCTAGTCTTATATTCCTTCTGCGCTAATTTGCTGCATTCGCTTATTTCATCTCTGTCACCGCATAGCCTACATTTGCAATTTCCTTGCGTCTTATTTATTCTCACTTTAATAAAATTGGTTCTTACGGCGTTGTTTTGTGCTGCTATTAGGAGAGATTCTGTTTCTTTCTTAAAGTTTTCTTTTCTTAGACATGTCCAGGTTTTGTCATGTTGTTTATTGGTTGTTTAAAACGCCCATAGAGTTGTTTTCTTTGCCATTTTTTTGTTTCCGAGTTGTTGTCATTCTGTTGTCCATCGTATTATCAGTATCGTTTCTGATGGCTGCATATTTACCAACCCCATCTGCTCGGGCAGGATTAGATACAAGGTCATTTTTAAGCGGAGTTTAACAGGTTTGAATTCAGATTTTTCCTTCTCCTAGACTAGTTGCCTCACCAAGGCTGAAGAACCCAGTCTGCCCTACTATTTACCCACAGCTGGAGGGAGAATATTTGGATTCATACCTTTCCCAGGGGTATTAGTGCTATGTGAAATGCAATGAGTCTCGTCCAGGATTTGAACTTGTGTCGCCGTGTTCATTTCATCCGACGATAACCATTACACGACGCGCACCTCGTTTCTGATGCTTGTAATCAGTCCTCCTTCGTGTTTTTCTGTGTAGTCTTCGAGTCGTCGTATCGATTTGTCAACGATGTCTTCAGTGCTGGCAAGTCCTCTTCCTTCCTCTTTTCTTGATACATATAGTTTGTCAACATCGTCTCTGGGATGTAATGCTTTATCCATTGATATTAGTTTTCTAGTTCATTGGTCCATTTGTTTAAGTTCATCTCTGGTCCACTTGAGAAAGGGTCCAGAATATCTAACGAGTGGTACAGCCCAGGTATTTATTCCTTTGATAAGGTTTCATGTCCTACCTGGGATTTTTATTTTGAATTTTGTGAATGACACATCCTACCTGCGTGTGCGTGAACACCGGCGCTCATATTGCACCTAACTAACCCATGCGCTAAGCGAAAGGTTCTCAGTCTAACTAAACAGAAAGGCAAGATATATAAAACGAAATCCCTCGGCCATTATATTACATATATATATATATATATATATATATAAGAGAATTTGGCATTAAATAACCTATGAAAGTTGATCCTTTATTCTATATTTTTTACTTATTTCCTTTATTTAGGTTTAAAAGTTTGTTTGCTATTACATTAAGAAAAAAGTGGAAAGGAAAGAGAAGTCAAAAATTGACACATCGTGATACAGGAATTGAATATCATTTGTCAACAGGACAGGAAAAACAAAAGGTCTGGTCTTTAAATAAAAAAAAGGAAAAGTGGGGGAAGGAGATAGAGTGCTTAGAATTTTGTGGGTTTTTCAAAACATTGATTAGAAATTTCTCATTAGTTCATTGTCTCAAAATACAGATCTAACATTTTAAAAATATACGGTCTGCTGCAATAAATATTATTACAAAAATATGAGTAAATTTTAAATGTTTTTGCTTATATATATATACATGAACAAGTTTACAGTTATACTTTTTAAAATAACATTTTAAAAGTGAATGATAAAATCCCTAAAATAGAAAAAAAAAAAATATATATATATATAACCGACTCACTGGTGTAGTGGGTAGAGTGTTCGCCAGTGGTCCGGGAGACCGGAGTTCAATCCCAGGTCGAGTCATAACAAAGACTTTAAAAATGGTACTTGATACCTCCTTGCTTAACACTCAACATTATAAGGTAAGGATCAAGGGTAAAGTGGTGCCATCCAGGGAAAGGAGTAACGCCCTCCCCTACACTTCGGTGTAGTAGCTATTGAAAAGGAAGCATTCTGGTCGCCCATTATATATATATAATCAGAGGAGGACATCCAAGGAGGGTAGGAATATCCAATTTGAGAACTCAATGTCAACGGTCATAAGTAAGTAAGTCAAGTTGGCGACCGTAGCCGAGGGCGACCAGAAGGCTCGATACGTACCTTATATTGCAGAGTGTTAACCAAGGAGGTATCAAGTACCATTTTTAAAGTCTTTGGTATGACGCGACCTGGGATTGAACCCAGGTCTGTCGGACCATTGGCCATAGATGTTATAAAAATGAACTAAAATATTTAGAAGCCAATAGACATCACATAAATAGGGGCAATAATATAGGAAATAATGGTCACAAAAAAGGAGAAACAATGGAACTAGTAATGATAATATAAATATCGATAATAAAATTAGTAAAATATTAATTGAAATAAACATAGATGTATTATCAGGTTTAACCTCCTTTTTGCAAACTCTCAAAACTCTCTCTATCAATATAGGCAAATATTTTCTAGGTTTAATAAACAAACATTTTAAACATGATAACCCCCGTAGTAAAATGATTTATAAGAATAATGTAAAAATTAGTTAATTCTTGTACTAAAAACGTATCTAAAATAAGTCACAATCACAAGAAATTAATAAATAAACTGAACTGGAATTGTAATACACGGCCAAAATATTCACATGCATAGGAAGCCCGAAACACTGACGACTTTCTTTAGTTCAGGTACGAAACGTTTATTGACTTCTTGAGTTTAGTCTTTCGACACGAGGAGAGAGAGAGACACAATTTTTACTATGCTGACTGTTCCATCTGACCCAAAAAACGCGTGGCGGATCCCGTAGTCCACAACTGGACTCGCCTCGTCCAGCTTCAAATCTCAACTGGCCTCGCCCAGTTTCGGATCTCAAGTAACTGTTTTTTTTTTTCAAAAATCACCTAAATTCCCTGTCCATCGCTTCCGGGCATGACGTCATTTACATCCCAGTCACATATCCCATCTGGGGATTTTATTATGACATCTGAGATTGTCACATCCACCGCGTACGAGCGTGAACACCTACGCTCAATGTGTGTACCTGCACGTGCACTAAGCTGAATAGTTCTAAGCCTAACCAAACCGAATGATAAGATTTAACCGAGGAAAAATGATAATTTAAAAACAATCATTTTGCAATAATAGAATTTAGAACATTCATTTAATTGTAAAATAAAAAATGAATGCCCACTAAGAAATAGATATATAACCTTGATAATATTATATATCAAGCCAACATTTCAGCTAAAGAAAAAGATACTAATGATAAAGTTTATATAGGTATGACAAGTTTAAATTGGAAATTTAGATATTACAACCACCTACAATCATTTAGAAATTAAACAATAAAAAATCAAACTGCCCTAATGAGGTATTACTGGGATCTTATAGAACTAAGACTAACACCTATTATAAATTGGAATATAATTTTTTAAAATCCTCCTGGATAAACAGTTTACATGGTAAGTGTAATTTATGCTAAGAAAAGAAAATATGCATAAAACAGAATTCTTGGTATAATTTAACTTCATATATTATTAACATTAAATATATTTAACTACCAATAATTCAGTGATTTATGTATTTTTGATTCTATATATGGAAATGTTAATCCATAATTACTCCGAAATCAACTAA
>CAUZXS010002689.1:110000-125000 GCA_963585895.1 Sepioteuthis lessoniana
CCGACAGAGATGTACAGAATTCAAAAATTAATTGTGGCAGATAATATCAGTTGAACGCCTAACACCCGTAAACACTAATGACATCAAAGGTTTTTATCAAAACATGTGGGGTCCAAAAATGAATAGCTGCTAGTCCTTGACAACAAAACTCAGAGAAGTACAGACTTCATTCCAGATGGAAGGGCCACTTTGGTACGTTGCTCAAAGATCTGTAAACAACAGAAATTAATCTATACATTCATCTATCTATGAATGTACAGGATTCCTGGGAGTGCCCTCGTGGTGTAATGGTTAAAGCGATGGACTGCGGAATCGTAGTAAGCGAGTTCGTATTCCAGTTGCACTATTACGTTCACTTTCGGGCAAATACCCTTGGGAAAGGTCTGAACCCCCTTATATTCCCAGCTATGGGTTAAATAGTACCACTAATGATCTTCTATGAGAATGGCTTTGGCATTAAATAACCAACAAAGTTTGATATGCCATTGAACAAAGAAATCAATCAACAGGATTCCTTCGCTCTCTCTCTTTCCCTCCTCTCATTCTTTCCTTCCCCTCTTTCTTTCTCTCTCTCTCTCTTTCCCTCCCCCTCTCTCTTCCCCTTCTCTCTCTCTCTCTCTCTCTCTTTCACTCCTCTCTCTCTCTTTCCCTCATCTCTCTCTCTGGCACTCTGAACAAAGGCCAACCCAACACTGGATGTGTAAATACCTAGATCTTGATGATTTGAGAAAGGTTATCTCTGAGACCGACGATGGAATGTCTCCGGGCGCAGATGGACTGAATCCAGAAGTTTTTAAACGAAGAGGTAAGAGGCTTGTTGGGGTACTAATAAATGACGCTTGGGAGAACTTGAAAGCCCCTGTAGACTGGAAAGATGCCTAACTAGTCCCCAACTTCAAGAAGATAGACAGATTATTGTATACTGACCTTCGACCCGGCCAAACTTGCCATTTCAAAGTGATGCACCGGAAGGAAGTGACACATTCTAATGGCAGTTATGAGAGGAAATCGCGTAGGCGTGCTTGGCTGACGAAATAGGACAAGGTAAAAAATCCCATGATACACTCATAGATTGATGCACCGGAAGCGAGTGACCTCTGAACTGCATGACAGTTATTTCCGCTTAATGACTATCAAACATGCCATTCCAAAGATTGAGTGGACGATTGAGTGGGCGTTGAACTATTATATAACTCAGTCAAGACAGAAGTCAGACAGTTGGAATGAGAGACGAGATGTGGTAGGGAAAGCCACACCAGGCCGAAGGGGCCCTCGGGGCCCCCCTGTAGTTTCGGAGACCCGTTGGTGACAAGATGTGGTAGAGAAAGCCAGCACTCAGCAGAAAGCTGAGCCCCTGGGCCTCCGGTTGAGCAGCCCAGGAAAACGAGAAAGACACAACGCTGACGGCCATAAGAGTGGGGGTCAATATATTGCAGTTATGTTCGGTCTCCAACTCCCTCTCACAGTAAAACCCTGAGTAACCCTTTTCGAACCCTTACAATAAAGTGAGAGGTACATATTTTTCTAAAGAAGTCTTCGCTCGTCCTTTATCATTGTGTCGTTGTGATTCATTCTGCATATATATGTATATGTGTATATAAGCATATTTATTATGCAAGGATATAAGAAGATGAGATTGCGGCAACTATGCATGATCTTCCTTTTCTCCATACCAGAAAAAGAATTCAACCGCATACTGATCAACATATTATCGACCCTAGCGGAGAATTTTCTACCTGAGGCACAATGTGGGTCTGCGCAAATTAAGAAAATTCGGACATATTTTATTTGCAGCAAAAAAGAATGCATTAAACAGAATATTTGTCGACTTCACAAAATCCTTCGACGTTGTTAACAGAAAAATGTAATGGAATATTCTTCGGAAACTCAGGTGCCCTGATCAATTCGTTAGGCTAGTATCTGCCTTTCATAAAGAAAAAGGCATGCCAGTTTAAGATGAGTACCCTCGGAACCATTTGAGGGAATGGAGTAAAATAAGGCTGTGTTCTTGCGCCCATAATGTTCTAGATTTTTCGTTCTACGGTCTTTTCTGATTGCATGCATGGAGTAGGGATACCGAGAAGATCAGGGGAAAACATGTTGAGTGCCAGTTATGCAAAGTCCATAAATGTTCTGGTACGTGAGCACATGTGTACCTTCGTGGTACACAACCCCAAAGATGCACAAGAAATAACTCCGTCCAGGATACGAGGGGCATGCGATAAGTTTCCAGACTTTTTTCGCATGGGCATTTAAAAGTGGCATAGGCACTTGAAAATTCTATATGTTATTGATATACATCTTATGAAGTGACTGACCAATTTTTATGATTTCAGATTCAAATGAACAGATACCGCAGCAATTGGAACACACCCTACTAAATCCTGATTGTCACAGCTGGCGAATTTCAAAAATGCAATCTGACACTTTAGAAGAACGATATGCAGTAAAATTCTGTTTTAAACATGGAAAAAAATGCCAAAGAAACGTATGGGATGCTTCATACTGCTTTTAGACTATCCTGCATGAATCGAGCATCAGTTTTTGAGTGGTGTAAGAGATTCAAGGAAGTCAGGGAGCCTGTGAGGGATGATGGGAGGTGTGGGAGGAGTAAGGAAGTCAATA
The DNA here is from genome assembly GCA_963585895.1 of Sepioteuthis lessoniana. NCBI lineage: Eukaryota > Metazoa > Mollusca > Cephalopoda > Myopsida > Loliginidae > Sepioteuthis > Sepioteuthis lessoniana. The sequence continues at coordinate 112,626 of CAUZXS010002689.1, forward strand.
CACCAGAGTTGATTGGCCAAAGGGTTAGGGTTAGGGTTACTATGTTGAGGTTTTAAGGGAGTTCAGGAAGAGATTCCTTGGAAAGAAGCCAGCACTCTTCAAATCGGGTCAGTGGCATTTCCACCAGGACAATACACCAGTCCACACCTCCATCCTTGTAAACAGACTATTTGACCAAGATGGGAATAAAGACAGTTCCTCAGGCTCCTTATAGTCCAGACCTTGCTCCTTCTGACTTTTGCTCAGAGGCTGTCGTTATGAGACGACTAAGGAGATGAAAGAGGCTGTGGCGAAGGTCATTGACACGCTCACACAAGAGGACTTCCATGGGGTCTTCCAGAAGTTGTTGTAACGGTACAACAAGTGCATTGCCGCCGGAGGAGATTACTTTGAAGGGGACTAGAGTTTTATGTGTGTACTATCAATAAAAGTGCCTATACGAAAAAAGTCTGGAAACCTATCTTATGCACCTCGTATATATATATATATATATATATATATATATATATATATATATATATTGAAATTCACAAGATCATACAGATGGAGGCCTGGTACTATTCTAAAAAAAACAAATTAAAATATTTAGGCTCCACAGTCTCCAACAGCAATAGACATGATGAGGAACTAGATATACGAACGTCAGATATTTCCATGCTTTTGACGGACTAAGGAAGCGAGTCTGGCCCAAAAAAAAACATCTCCATAAAAATTAATTATGCAATGTATCGGGCTATAGTTCTCTCAACCCTCCTGTTCGACGCGGAAACTTTGACTGTATTGAAAGCAGATGCTCATAGATTTCTCATCTTTATTATGCGTCACTTGTGCAAAATATTAAATGTCAAGTTGTGGCAGCATATCCCTCAAAAAGTATTCCTGTGGAAATTTAAACTCTATTGCATGTACAATATACTCGCCTAACGCAACCTTAGATGGGCTGACAGAGTTGAAGACTGCAGACTGCCAAAACAGATCCTCTACTCAAAGAAGGGTTACGTAAAACAGGTAGACTAAATCTCAGATATAAGCACAGGATCGAAAGAAACCTGGAGGCTAGAAACAACACTTTAGAAGTGCCCGTGGTGTAATGGTTATCGTCGTGGGAAATGGACACGGCGACACGAATTCAAATCCTAGACGAGACTGATTGCATTTCACATAGCACTAATACCCCTGGGAAAGGTATGAATATAATTATTCTCCCTCTAGCTATGGGTAAATAGTAGGACAGACTAGGTTCTTCAGCCTTGGTGAGGCAACTAGTCTAGGAGTAGGAAACTCTGAATTCAAACCTGTTAAACTCCGCTTAAAAATTAACCTTGTATCACATCCTGCCCGAGGGGAGTGGGTGGTAAATATAATGAACAACACTTTAGAGAATTGGCAATACCTGTCAAAAAAAAAAGATTAAAATAACTTAAGGAAAAATCAGAAGGATATCGTCATCAGATGGACAGCTAATAGTAATAAAAGTAGAAACACTTAAATTTTAAACCAGTAGATAAATGCATGAATCGAGCATCAGATTTTGAGTGGCATAAGAGATTCAAGGAAAGAAGGGAGTCTGTGATGGATGATGAGAGGTGTGGAAGGAATAAGGAAGTCAGAACACTAGAGTTGATTGAACAAATAAGGAATTTCATGGATAAGGACAGTTGTGTGTCTATAGAGACACACAGTTTGATGTCAGGAGATGTCGGGGGCGATATCAACTTTCAGAGGGGTGCTGGTGAGTAAACAGTCGGATGGGGGCGTTGAAATTGTAAAAGGGGCGTTGGAGCAATTACAGTAAAATGTGACGTTGGTGTTGGTAGAAAGGCCGGAAAAACGGGGCGATTTAATTAAGCGTCACCCAGTCGCTGCAACTAGACGTACATGTCACGTCTGTATCCAGAACTCTCTTCGTAAGGGACAATTTTCCCCTGGTCACCGCTTTCCCCTTTGTTTACTTCCTGTTTCTCGCTGCTACGTTAAACTATCTGCCCCTTTTTCACTTCGTTACCATTATTTCTTCTCCCCTTCTTAATTTCTCTTTCGGCTTGCTTTAAGCTCTGTTTTTTTATACTCTTCAAACTGTTTGTGATTGAAGAATCAACCAATTCTTATGACATTTAACATTACAGTCGTTCTGGCGTTTGTTGGAAGAGGGGGGCGCTGACATTTTGGTCCGGCGGTGAAGGGGATGGTGGCAAAAAAGTTTGAAAACCACTGTTTTAGACTGTCACCTTTGTGGTTCAAATGAAGTTAAGCAAGTTGTAGTGGAAGCTCTATCAAGCTAGTCTTATCATTTTCCCCCGATACGAACAGTTAAGTCCTTAGATTGGGCCACCGAGCACAAACCGGGAGTTTTCTGTTTAAACGTTTTTGTAAATGTTTTCTGGAAACAATGATGCGGTTCCAGATAGAAAATCAATATAACAATAGGTTAAAAATGCTATCCTAAACAGAATCATTTCGACGTAACATTAAATGAGCTTGACAAGCTCCCTGTATAACAATTATAGATTCACCAGTCTTTAAAAACCTTTTAACCGCAAATACATCGTACGCACCAGTCCAACCCAATATGGTAAAGGATTATGTCAGACTAGAAGATGGTAATGTTATATATTGACCCTCAACCGAGCCGTCAATCAAGAGAGTAAGCCGAAGAAGAGCGGAAGCAGGTGGACGTAAGAAAGAATATAGACAGGGTGCCTGCCGCCGTCGGGCAGTTGAGATAGGAATGCCAAAGTGAGATCCAGCTTGCAGAGGACAGGGCCTTCAGAGACCCACGGTTAGGCAACCCCAGCCAAGATGCGAAAGAAGTGCTGTTATGGTCAAGAGAAGACCTTGGGTCAATATAGCAGTCTGTCCCTGTCTCCACTCATCCCTCACACAATAGAACATCATCCTTTCGAGATAAAATGTGAGAGATTTATATTTTTGTAAAGACGTGTATTCGTTCGTTATTGAAATCGTCATTATTGCTGACTATGTTTCCCGCCAATACACGCTATATATTTGTATATGAATGCGTGTAGTTGAATTATGGGTATTCAACAGTAAGGCAATGCTAGATGGAGCTAGCATAAGCAGTTGCCTAAGTTCACTTTCACTACACAGGAACTATTTACCAACCCCTCCGCTCGGGCAGGATAAGACACAAGGTCAATTTTTAAACGGAGTTTAACAGGTTTGAATTCAGAGTTTTCCTTCTCCTAGACTAGTTGCCTCACCAAGGCTGAAGAAACTTGTCCGTCCTACTATTTACCCATAGCTGGAGGGAGAATAAGGGGGTTCATACCTTTCCCAAGGGTATTTGCCCGAAAGTGAACGTAATAGCGCGACTGGAGTACGAACTCGCGTACTACGATTCCGCAGTTCATCGCTTTAACCATTACACCACAGGTGGTTATTTAAAAAGTGACCGGTATTTATTTTGGTTTGGTGGGGCTTCATTATTTAATGGTTTATCAAACTTTGTCGGTTATTTAATGTCATGACATTTCTTATGGGAGAACAGCTGTGGTACTATTAACCCCAAATTTGGGGGGATAAGGGAATTCATACCGAAAATAAATCTATCAGCGTGGCTGAAGTTTTAAGTCCCTAATGATGGCCAAAGATGGGTCCGAATGCACTTGAGAACCAATTAATGTCGGAAGGTTTATTAGCCAATTTCGGTCGGATATTATAACATCTATACAGCGACTTGAACGGATCAAAACAAAAAATATTGGCCCTGTCGGCTGGGGTGGTAAAATATACCCACTGCTTCTCTGTAGAGGGGTAAGAGTTCCACCTCCCAACGAGTGTTTTGAGGCCCAGTTGGTTGGGGCTGTAGAATACACTAACTGCACCTCTGCATAGGAGTAAAACTCCACCAAAGAGTTTCTGAGATATGGCACTAAACAATCGGATGGTGAGGTTCCAGCCCTTCATTGCCATTCTGGCCCGGAGTGGTAGCACCTGATAGGGTCATAAAAAGGCAAGTGTCACATAGGGATGGAGAGATAGAAAGTGTGTCTGTGTGTGTGTGTGTGTGTTTCTATCCAGATCAAACCTGATCTAGCACCTTATACCACGGGATTAAAACTTATACAATGTAAGTTCTACTATATCTTCTTCCTCACATAAATACATATTTTTACTATGTAACTCCTTGAGAGATTTGCTGGTGGTCTGTAACTGGAGTCCAAGTAATAGCAAGTCCCCTCAAGTCTCAAGGACACTCCTCAGTATTCTGGCCGATCTTAATGGTATAGTTTGGATGGTCTCCATTCGTCCTCTTATTTCCAAGTCCTTCAAGTTCCTTTATAAATCCTTTGGTGACAGCCCCGAGTGCACCGAGTGCACCGATTACAAATGGTATCACCGTCATTTTCATGTTCCACAGTTATTATTATTACTATTATTATTATTAGAAGTAGTAGCAGTTGCTGTTGTATTCGAATTTCTTTTTCTCTTTTTTTTCTTCTAAGAGTTTATCACACAAGCGTTAGGAGATGGTTTCTCACTGGAGTTTATGGAACAGCAAATCACATCAAGGCTCCAGGACTCTTCTCAGTATTCTGGCCGATCTCAATGATGCAGTAGTTTAGATGGTATCCACTCATTTTCTTATTTCCAAGTCCACTAGTTCTTTTTACCAATCGTTCAGTGGCTATGCTGAGTGCACTGATTACAATTGGTATCACCGTCACTGTCATGTTCCACAGTTCTTCTTCTTCTCTTTCTTCTTCTTCTTCTTCTTCTTCTTCTTCTTCTTATTATTATTATTATTATTATTATTGAAAGGAGTAGTAGTTGTTGTTGTATTCGTATTTTTTCTTCTTCTTCCTCTTCTGAGAGTTTTTAACGCCAGCGTTTGCTGATGGGCTTTCACTGGAGTTTGATTGACTGCACATCTCCTCAAGTCTCCAGGACTCTTCTTAGTATTCTGGCCGATCTTAATGATGTATTAGTTTGAATGGTCTCCATTCGTCCTCCGATATCCAAGTCATCCAGTCCCTTTAATAATCCTTTGGTGACTGTACCAAAAGCACCAATCGCGATTGGTATAATTGTCACTTTCGTGTTTTTTTCAATTCCCTTGCAAGGTGCAGGTACTTATCCTTCTTTTCATTTTCTTTTAACTTTATTCTGTGGTCAGCTGGGACAGCAAAGTCGACAATCTTGCAAGTCCTCTTTTTTTCTTGTTAAATATTATTAGGCCTGGTCTTCTAGCCGTGATTAGGTGATCCGTTTGGATGTCAAAGTCCCATAGGAGTTTATGTGTGTCATTTTCCAGGACAGATGCTGAGTTGAGCATATACCTTTTTTTTTGTATGGTCAAACTTTAATCTTTTGCACAATTCCCAGAGGATCACCTTACCCACACAGTCATGCCTATTATTATTATTATTATTATTATTATTATTATTATTATTATTATTATTTACTTCTTTTGAGTTTTTCACATCAGCATGAGCTGATGGTTTTTCACTGGAGTTTGAGTGACAGCAAGTCACCTCAAGTCTCCAGAACTCTTCTCGGTATTCTGGCCGTTTTCGATAATGCAGTCCTCCTGTCCTCTTAAAAATCTTTTTTTTTACTGTGCCCAGAGCACCAATCACAAATGGTACAATCGTCACCCTCATTTTCCATAGTTTTTTTTTCAATTCCCTAGCAAGGTCGAGGTACTTATCTCTCTTTTTACATTCTTTCACTTTTATTCTGTGGTCAGCCGGGACAGCAAAGTCGATAATTTTGCAAGTTCTCTTTGTTTTTTGTTGATTATTATTAGGTCTGGTCTTCTGGCCGAGATTAGGTGATCTGTGTGTATGTCAAAGTCCTATAGGAGTTTATGTGTGTCATTTTCTAGGACATGTGCTGGGCTGTGTATATACTATTTGTTCGTATGGTCAAATTTAAATTTCTTGCACAATTCCCAGTGGATCACCTTGCCCACACAGTCGTGCCTATTATTATTATTATTATTAAAACTATCTTGAAGAATTGCTGTTGACATGAAACAAAATAAAAATATCTGCTTTTAATTTCCCTATTTCAAGCTCGTATGACTCGATTAACTTGGAAGACAATAGATTTTCATTTGTAAATCAAATGCCAGTCCCTCATTGCCAGTCCCTCACTGCCAGTCCCTCACTCCCTGTCGGGGAAAAGAGTGAACACATAAAAAGCAAAACAAAAAAACTAACAAAAAAATCTGGTCGATGAACGTTTTGTTTGGAGTAATTAGATTATATCACAGATAAAAAAAAAACAATAAAATTTGTCAGTCTAACCTGATTAGGAAACAACCTTAAATGATACAATAAACATATATTAAACAATTAGTTTCCTTGTGAAAATCAAGTAACAAAAAATAATTCTTAATGAAAACATGGCTTCCATTGCGCAATTTCGCGCCTTTGGATTTTTTCATTTCAATTCATCGTCCCCGCCTCCTTTCCATCTATCTATCTATCTATCTATCACACATACACAAAAACTTTCTTTCTTTCTTTTCTTCTCTATGTGACACTTTCTTTCTTTCTTTCTTTCTTTCTTTCTTTCTTTGACTCTATAGTTTATTTTCCTTCTATCAACTTTTTCAATCACACACACACACACACACACACACATACATACATATTTTCTATTTCTCTTTCTCATTGTGACACTTGTCTTTCTTTCTTTTTTTTCTTTCTTTTTTTCCTGGTTCACCACTGTTTTATTCCTTTGCTTCGTCTCTTTCTTTCTTTCTTTCTTTCTTTATTTATTTATTTATTTATTTCTGTCTCTCTCTCTCTCTCTCTCTCTCTCTCTCTCTCTCTCTATCTATCTATCTATCTATCTATCTTTCTATCTATCTATCTATCACACATACAGAAAAACTTTCTTTCTTTCTTTTCCTCTCTCTGTGACACTTTCTTTCTTTCTTTCTCTCTTTCTTTCTTTCTTTCTTTTACGCAATAGTTTATTTTCCTTGTATTTTATCCCACTCTCTCTATCAACTTTTTCATCTGTCAATCAATCACACACACACACACACACACACACACACACGCAGAGAGAGAGAGAGAGAGAGAGAGAGACCTTCTATCTATCCCTCTCTATCTGATGCCCGTTTTTCTTTCAGTCTTTTTCTTTATTTATAAATTTATTTATTTCTCTTATTCGTAACAGTTTTCTTTCTTTGCGTTTTCTCTCTCTCTCTCTCTCTCTCTCTCTCTCTCTCTCTCTCTCTCTCTTTTATTTATTTATTTGTTTTTTTCTTCATTTACATAAATTCAATTTCTTTCTTCATCTCTTCTTATTTACTTTCCTTCGTTTTCCTTCCGTTATTTTTTTTCAAGTTTTTCCTTCTTTTCCTTCTTTTCCTTTTATAACTGTTTTTCTTTCATTTATTTTCGCGCTATTTTCCTTTCTTTTTTCCTTCATTTTTTTTCTTTTCCTTTCATAACTGCTTTTTTTTTCTTTTTTTTTCTTTTTTATAACTGTTTTTCTTACTTTTTCAGTGTCCTTCTTTTCGTTTTAACAACTGTTTTATTTTCCTTCTTTTTGTTCATTGGCTGTTTTTTTTTTTTTTCATTTTCCTTATTTTTGCTTTTATAACAGTTTTTCTTCCTTTTTTTCAGTTTCCTTCTTTTTGTTTTTATAAGTGTTTTCTTTCTTTTACATTCTTTTTTTGTTCATTTCTTCTTTTTTTTTTTCATTTTCCTTCTTTTTACTTTTATATTCATTCTTTCTTTTTTCAGTTTCCTTCTTTTAGTTTTTATAAGTGTTTTCTTTCTTTTATTTTCCTTCTTTTTGTTTATTGGCTATTTTTCTTTTTTCAGTTTCCTTCTTTTCGTTTTTCAAACTGATTTTTTAATATTTTCCTTCTTTTTTTCATTGTTTTTTTTTATTTTCCTTTTTTTTATTTTCTTACTGTTTTTCTTTCTTCTTTCAGTTTCCTACTTTCCTTTTTTTTAACTGTTTTTCTTTCTTTTACTTTCCTTCTTTTTGTTCATTTATTTTTTTTTCATTTTCCTACTTTTTGCTTTTATGAAATTTCCTTTATTTTTTTTTCATTTTCCTTCTTTTCATTTTATAACTGTTTTTCTTTCTTTTACTATCCTTCTTTTTGTTCAGTGGGTGTTTTTCTTTTTCTTTTTTTCTTTTCATTTTCATTCTTTTTGCTTTTATAATATTTTTCTTTCTTTTTTTTCAGTTTCCTTCTTTTGATTTTTATTACTGTTTTTCTTTCTTTTATTTCCCTTTTTTTTGTTCATTGGATGTTTTTCTTTTTTTATCTTCCTTCTTTTTACTTTTATAACTTTTTTCTTTCTTTTTTTTTTCAGTTTCCTTCTTTTCGTTTTTATAACTGTTTTTTTTTCTTTTATTTTCCTTCAATTGTTCAGTGGCTAGTTGTTTTATTTTTTTTTCCTTCTTTTTGCTTTTATGTCTGTTTTTCTTTCTTTCTTCCATTTTCCTTTTTTTTCCCAAAGCCATTTTTCTTTTTCATTCTTATTTTCTTTTTTTTTTCTTTTTCAAACTTTCTTTCTTTTTTCTTTCTTTCTTTTATATTTTCCTCTTTTTTTCCTCTTTTTCTTCTTTACTCTTTCTTTCTTTCTCATTCTGATATTTTTCTTCTCTTCCTCTTCTTCTTTTATTTCATAAAATTAACCGAATTAATACAACAATAAACAATTATTTTACGATGGGAAATGCAGACCAAACAATTCGCACGGCTTTAAAAAAAAAAGACCAAGCCCATTCAAAAATATGGAACGAATTAAATGAAAATAAATTTTTATTATTCTCTCGAGAAATTTTGATTGCTCTCTTACAAGAAAACGAAGCTCAGAGTGCTAGTGGCCTAGTGGTTAAGAACACGGAGAACAAAATTAAGTTTAGACTGAAACAGTTTACATTCACTTTGAACTAATATCTGTCTTTATTTAACTTTATCTATTTATATCTCTCTCTCTCTCTCTCTCTCGCACACACACACAGAGTGTATGTAGACATATCTCTCGCTTTCTTTCTGTCTCTGTCTCTCTTAAATATGTCTTTGTCACTGTCTATATCTCTCTCTCTCTCTCTAAGTCACTCACTCTATTTCTGTCTTTTTCCATTCCCTCCCCCTCTCTCTTTCTCTCGGTCTATGTCTCTGTCTACCCATCTCTCTCTCTCTCTCTCTCTCTGTTTCTCAATATATATATATATATATATATGTGTGTGTGTGTGTGTGTGTGTGTGTGTGTGTGTGTGCTTCTCTGTATTTGCCTTTCTCTGTCTCTGTCTCTGTCTGTCTGTCTCTCTCTCTCTGTCTCAGTTTTCCTCTACCTCACTGTGTCTGTCTGCCTCTCTCTCTCTCTGTTTCTCAATATATATATATATATATATATATACATACATATATATATATATGTGTGTGTGTGTGTGTGTGTGTGTGTGTGTGTGTGTGTGCTTCTCTGTATTTCCCTTTCTCTGTCTCTGTCTCTGTCTGTCTCTCTCTCTGTCTCAGTTTTTCTCTACCTCACTGTGTCTGTCTGCCTCTCTCTCTCTCTCTCTCTCTCTCTCTCTCTCTCTCTGTTTCTCAATATATATATATATATACATATATATATATGTGTGTGTGTGTGTGTGTGTGTGTGTGTGTGCATGTGTGTGTGCTTCTCTGTATTTGCCTTTCTCTGTCTCTGTCTCTGTCTGTCTGTCTCTCTCTCTGTCTCAGTTTTTCTCTACCTCACTGTGTCTGTCTGCCTCTCTCTCTCTCTCTCTCTCTCTCTCTCTCTCTCTCTTTCTCTCTCTCTCTCACTTCAGTCATCCTGTATTATAAATTTCCTTAGTATTTTTCTCTTTAGTTATTTCTTCTTAGTCCTCTTACCAGTAAATTGTTCAATGGATTGCCCTCGGTTTATCTTCTTAAAATATTTCAATCTTCAACGGATATATCGTGAATCCATATTAAGAAAAGCATTTTCTTTCTGCCGCAAAATCAGTACCCGATTTTTCTTAGGAAATCCCTATCAACCATAGTAGTTTATTTAATATCAAAACTGATTTTTTACAAATATATTAAATATATGATCGCTTTACTCATTTTGTGGGGGTCCACGTGACAGAATGGTTTAAGCGCTGGCCGGCACAATCGTTTTAAGTGAATTCGAACTCCAGATAAATGGTTCCATGTATTGCTGTGTATCTCTAACAATTCAAGTAGACATTTATATTCAGTTAAATGATAAAATAGTTCTATTTCACGCAATTCATTTTAACATAAGTCAACAAAGTTAAATGGTTCCAAGTATTGCAATGTATCACTAACGATTCAATAAAACATCAGTCAATTTTTTACATACTGTTAAAGAGATGAGCAGTTTTATCACAACCAATTGAGTTTAGCATAAATCATTTATTTACTCTCAGTTTAAATGTAAAAAAGATCTATTTGGCTCCTTTGCCCAGTCGGCTGGGGCTGTAGTATACACCGACTGCATCTCAAAAGAGGGGTAAGATTTCCTCAATGAGTATCCTGCGTATGAAACTAAACAATCTGATAGTGAGGTTCCAGGAACGTTGGAGCTTTGGGGAATGCGGAGTAGCCTTTCATTTCCATCGCTCCCAGATCCCTTCTGGCCCAGAGTGATAGCACCTGATAGAGTCCTATCTATGGGTCAAATAGAAGTAAACTGCGTAGTTATGCTAAACTGAATTGTTGGAAAAAGAATTGTTTTCACATTTAAACTGCGTACGTATACTAAACTGAACTGTTTGAAATAGATATGTTTTTTTAAATTGATTTAAACTGTGTACACTTGCTAAACTGACTTCTTAGAAACACAACTGTTTAGATCGATAGATAGATAGATAGATATGGATTTGGCACTAAATAACCTACAATGGTTGATGTGCCATAAGACCAAACCAAACCTGTTTGACAAATAAATAGCACTCTTTCAGGTGCTACTACTCCAGGGTTGACATGGGAGAAATGACAATGAAGGGGTTCTCCGCAACCCCCAAAGCTCCAGCATTATTCGAGTCTTACTCTGGGATTATTTAAGGTCATCTCAGGACATTCATTGGTGGAGTCTTACCCCTTTCAGAGATACTGTCGGTGTATTCTGCAGCCCCAGTCGACTGGGCCAATGTAATGTTGAACAGGATTATCAGTACTGAATAACAATTCCAGAAAGTCTTTTACTCTGGGCAGAAACTGAATTATTGACAGTATTTAAAACCATTTAACTATGTGCAAATAAATGTATAAAATTATTAGTGTTAAATAGTAATAACTGAATCCATTTAACTGTGTGTAAAGAAGAGCAATATTTAATAAATAAATGACCTCTACCTCATTTAGTAATGCTGGAGCTTTGGGGAATGCGGAGTACCACGTTATAGCCACTGCTCACAGGTCAACCCTGACCCGACGCGTTAGTACGTGATAAGATCAAATGGGTCAAATTGAATAGTTTGACAGTTAAACTATGTTAATTCAGTTTAGTTTTAGCTAAACTGAATTGTTTGAAATAGAACTGTTTTTATGTGTAATTATTTGTAGACTTATGCTAAACTAAATTGCCTGGAATAGAACTGTTAATATGTATTAAAATGGATTTGGCATTAAATAACCCATAATTAATTATATGCCATAAAACCAAATCAAACAAAACCTACCTCATTCAAAAAGTAATTTACCATCTAAAATGTGTAATTAAATAATTAACAATATATAGAATAATTGAGACGATTAAACTGTGAGCAAAAAAATGAGCTCTGTCTCATTGAAACATATTACTTACAAATTATTTTTTACAAATCATATTAAGTATATTTATAAACAGTATTTGGCATAAAATAACCCACAAAGGTTTGATATGCCTTTAACCCTAAACCAACCAAATGATATGAATTTGATATGCATCCATAAAGAAGATTTAGCATTAAATAACCTACAACGATTGATATGCCCCAAAACCAGACTAAAATAAATCATATATATTTAATATATATTTATGAAGAAGATTTAGCATTAAATAATCTACAAGGGTTAATATGCCATAAAACCCAACCCAACCGAATCATAAGAATTTAATATATATCTATAAAGAGGCTTTAACATTAAATAACCCACAAGAGTTGATATGCCATAAACCCAACGAAATTGTATATATTTAATATATATGTACATACAAGATTTGGCATTAAATAATCTGCAAGGGTTTGAGATGCCATAAAAACCGACCAACCAGCAAACATCTATAATGAGCTTATTCTGACTTCCAAAGCAGTTTCTTTGTTCCATTGTTTAATGGCATATCAATCTTAGTTGGTTATTTTATGCCAAAGCCGTCCACATAGAAGAACAGTAGTAGGGCTATTTGACCCATAGCTAGGGAGAAAGATTTCTTG